>SJYO01047421.1:0-70000 GCA_006410555.1 Capra ibex
ACTGGGTTCCTTACAACCGTTAAACTAGATACTAAGGAGACGGAAAAGACTTAGGTCGAATATGTAGACCTTAAAGAAACAAGGACATGACAACCTCGGATCGAACTTGCTAAAACTCGTAATGGAACGATCGTACACTTTACTCACGTTGACACACCATGAACCTTATAAGAAACTGTAACAGGAAGAAACTCTGACCCTACTTTTGACTGGAAAAGGTCAGGTCACCAGCGAGGAATCAAAAGGTTTCAACGACCGTAAAACACACCTCATGAAATTGTCGTAGTAAAAAATCCTAAATTTTATCGAGTTGACCTTAAGGTAGTACGGGTGATCGAATCAACCATCATTACGAAGGATTCCACGTGAACTGAAGTATGAGGTCCTATAAACCAAGTTCCATTCACTAGCACGATAGTACAAATAGACACAGTAATTCTAGAAAAAACATCTCGAACGCGAAGTAGGTCGGGTCGAAAAGTTAACTACATGAGATGTATATTCAATTTATTCGTCCCACTGTTGTATGTCGGAACTGTGTGAAGGAAGGACTAAACCTTGGTCAGACAACAAGGTACAGGTCAAGATTGAACGAAAAACTGAACGTATATTTAAAGAGTCCTCCGTACAGTACACCAGACCATAAGGGTAGAGAACTTCTTAAAAGGTGTCAAACAACACTAAGTGTGTTTCCGAAACCTTATCAGTTATTCCGTCTTCATCTATAAAAAGATCTTGAGAGAACGAAAAAGATACTAGGTTACCTACAACCGTTAAACCAAGGAGACAGAAGAGATTTAGGTCGAACTTGAAGACCTGGTAAGTGTATGACAACTTCGTACCAAACTTCTTAAAACTCGTAATGAAACGATCACACACTCGACTCACGTTGATACACCATCAAACTTGTAAGAAACCGTAACTCAAAGAAACCCTAACCTTACTTTTGACTGGAAAAGGTCAGGACACCGGTAGTTTTAGAACACGTGTGGTCCTCTGGGGTGTCTCTGACTCGGTCATGGACGGAAACTCACAAATTCCCAGAGGACTCCTCCATGTCCAGTCGTCACCGGACGGTGTCCCCGTCCCTGAGACCCACGTCGTCTGAACCCATACCGTATTCGGGAGAACCTCCTCTAGTGGTAATTGGGGTGGTATCCCGGTGGTTTTGAATGTGTCCTGACCCCTTTGTCTGAGAACCTCTCGTCTTCCTTTTTTTTTTTGGAACACACGTGTTCCTGGTTCCTCTTTTTTCGTCACTGGGGTGTTCTCTGATTGGGTCTGAACGGGTACTCACAGGTTCTCAGAGACCGTCTCCGTACCCAACCGACACTGGACGATGTCCCAACCCCTGTGACTGACACCGTCACGTATGTGTCCTGGAAAACTTCCTCCAGTGGTAATAGAAGTAAGTCAAGTCAGTGAGTCAGTACAGACTGAGAAACGTTGGGGTACCTTACTTCGTACGGTCCGAAGGTATAGGTAGTCTTTTAGGTTCTCTAACGAGTTTGAGTACAAGTAACTCAAGCACTACGGTAGGTTGGTAGAGTAGGAGACTGCAGGGGAAGAGGAGGGAGGAAGTTAGAAAGGGTCGTAGTGTCAGAAAAGTTTACTCACTCAAAAAGGGTGGTCCACCGGTTTCATAATCTTAAAGTCATAGTCAGGAAGGTCACTAATAAGTCCTGACTAAAGGAAATCCTACCTGACCAACCTAGAGGAACGTCAGGTTCCCTGAGAGTTCTCAGAAGAGTTAGTGGTGTCAAGTTTTCGTAGTTAAGAAACCGTGAGTCGAAAGAAATATCAGGTTGAGAGTGTAGGTTTGTACTGATGACCTTTTTGGTATCGGAACTAATCTACCTGCAAACAACCGTTTCATTACAGAGACGAAAACTTATACGACAGATAAAACCAGTATTGAAAAGAAAGTTCCTCGTTCGTAGAAAATCAAATTACCGACGTCAGTGGTAGACGTCACTAAAACCTCGGGTTTTTATATACGTTTCATGTAGTACTCTTTACGACCTGACCTACTTCGTGTTCGAACTTAGTTCTAACGGTCCTCTTTATAGTTATTGGAGTCTATACGTCTACTGTGGTGTTAATTCCTCTTTCACTTCTTCTTGATTTCTCGGAGAACTATTTTTCACTTTCTTCTATCACTTTTTCAACCGAATTTTGAGTTGTAAGTCTTTTGATTGTAGAACCGTAGATCAGGGTAGTGAAGTACCGTTTAACTACCCCTTTGTCACCTTTGTTCATGACGTATCAGTATTCCATTCACACTTTTTTTTTTTTCTCACACCCCAACTGTCGACTCTCCTTCAACTCAGACCGACCTCTGGTGGATGAACCGTATAAAGAGTGTCCGAGGGACACGTCGTCGTGACTTGTCCCGTGTCCCCTTTATTGTTAGAGACGGGTGGTTCGGAAGTGGTAGGTCTCTTCCTCCTTCTGTCAAGTCGTTGTGACTGTTGTACACGGTTCTTCCCGATGTGGTCCTCCGGGAAATCCCTGTGATTGACTCGACCCTATCTTGTGACGACGGATAGATCATAATCTTTTTATTTTAAGATTAGGTGTCCTGTTATGTATAAAAATGTACATTCAATGTGTGTCTTTTCTACTCTCGACCTATTGCTGTTGGGAATAGAATCCAAGAGTTGTCTTGGGACCGACTGTGGTTTGGGACCGTGAACCGAGGGTTTTTCGACTTGGGTCACTTTTTACTTTCTCCTAGGGAACCCGTGAATGTTACAGTTTGGACAAGCGTAGCAACCTATCGTCCAACTGATAGACCGGACACCACCAGAAGGGATACCGACTCAATGAGTCCGCTTCTCAGACTTTATTCTGTCCCTCTGTCTTTTAACCTAAGGGTACAACTATGTTTAAGTATGAATTTTACATCGTTTTACCTATTGTGAAAGAACCCCTGTACGTACCACAGTCCTACTCGTCCTATTGGGGACTGTCCTCTCGAGATCCCTGGGTACAAGTAGGAAGTAGAGGAGTTACACCGTTTTCGGGACGGGTGTTCCTATCGTTTCCCTCCTCATCCTCCCTCTTTGTTTTAGGGGGTGGGACAAAGAGTTAATTGAACCCAGACGGGTCCCACATTTCCTACATCCAAATCTGAATCCTCGTTTTATTTCATTTAAACTCGGATTGATCTACTCTCACCCTTTTGACGGAATTTCGTTCTTTAATCTCCTGAACCTGATATTTAATCCCTTGAACCTTAGTTAGTAATTGTGGTATACACTTTAGTAAATTTTTGAAACTAGAATCAAAGGAGTAAGGTTATACTCGTCTCCTGAAGGGCCCACCAAGTCACCAATTCGTAGTCGGACGGTTACGTCCCCTGTGTCGAAACTAGGGAGTAGACCTTTCTAGGGTGTACGACGTCCCGTTGATTCGGACACGTGGTGTTAATGACCCAGACTCGTGGGATATCGGACACAAGACATTATTCTCTTCGGTAGACGTGTAACGTTAATCTCTCGTCGGGAGTTGTTCTCTTTGTTGTTCTCTTTCGGGTATGTTTCGTTGTTTCCGGGTCGTGTTTGTTTTTATTTATGAACAATTTAAGAAAAGTTTTTTTCAAAAATTTTTATATGTTATTTTACTTGTCTTTTATTACAAGTTTTATTATAAGACCACTCTTTAGATACCGGAAATTACGGACTGAAATGTTTTTTATCGGACAAAATGTGCTAGGGAAATAAACCATTTTTCAAGGTTTTATACGGGATCTCTAGTCCTTAGACTTCACTGGTGACACTCTACAAAGTCACCTGATGGTTGACCTCGGTACCTAGTTTTTTTTACAGTCTTAAGTACTTTTGAAAAGTGAATCAAGAGTTCAATTTTTCTTTTTATTCACTAGTTCATCTTTTATATTTTAATACATCGGTACTACCTTCTCCTTGATATTTCGGAGAACTACTTTGACTTTCTCCTCTCACTTTTTCAACCGAATTTCGAGTTGTAAGTCTTTTGTTTCTAGTACCGTAGACCAGGGTAGTGAAGTACCGTCTATCTACCCCTTTGTCACCTTTGTCACAGTCTGAAATAAATCCCCCGAGGTTTTAGTGACGTCTACCACTGACGTCGGTACTTTAATTTTCTGTGAATGAGGAACCTTCCTTTCAATACTTGGTTGGATCTATCGTATAAGTTTTCGTCTCTGTAATGAAACGGTTGTTTCCAGGCAGATCAGTTCCGATACCAAAAAGGTCATCAGTACATACCGACACTCTCAACCTGACACTTCTTTCGACTCACGGTTTCTTAACTACGAAAACTTGACACCACAACCTCTTGAGAACTCTCACGGAACCTGACGTTCCTCTAGGTTGTTCAGGTAAGATTTCCTCTAGTCAGGACCCACAAGAAACCTTCCTTACTACGATTTCTACTTTGAGGTCATGAAACTGGTGGAGTACACTTCTCAACTGAGTAAGCTTTTCTGAGACTACGACCCTCCCTAACCCCCGTCCTCCTCTTCCCCTGCTATCTCCTACTCCACCGACCTACCGTAGTGGCTGAGTTACCTGTACTCAAACTCACTTGAGGCCCTCAACCACTACCTGTCCCTCCGGACCGCACGACGCTAAGTATTCCAGCGTTTCTCAGCCTGTACTGTCTCGCTGACTTGACTTGACTTGACTACCTTCTCCCATACCGCCAAAGAGTTTTTTAATTTGTATTCTAATCATATATCGTGTTATCAAGATGATGACCCTTACATGAGTTTTCTTGACTTTCGTGTTGGGACTTGTCTATAAACAAATGGACACAAGTATCGTCGTGATAAATGTTATCTATATTCTACCTTTGTTGGGTTTGCAAATAATTGTCTACTTACTTATGTGTTTTATAACATATATGGATAGTACTTTATAGTAAGTCAGAATTTTTCCTTAATTTAAGACTGTGGACTATGTTGTACCTATTTGGAACTTTTGTAATACGATCCACTGTATTAGGCCTGTAATATACGAAAGTACATATACTCCGTGGTCTTCACTACTTTAAGTATTTCTCTTCATCTTACCACTACCACCACTTCCCTGTCCTCATCTTTGAATCACAAATTACCCACGTCTAAACCCTTCTACTTTTTAAAGACCTCTACGTATTACCACTATTGAGGTGTTTTTACGTTTACAGGGACTACAGGGATTTACCACGTGAATTTTTCTCAATTTTGACATTTAAAACAACACATATAAAACAACGTTGAAAAATTTTTTAGTCACTAGTTTTCGGTTTTCAATAAAATGGTGTCAACACCTTTCCATTAATTTTCTGTTCGGTAAAAGACATATAGTATGTAGGGTGTTCTAGTGAGTTGTTATGTTTGATACTGATATTCGAATCGTCGGTAAGGTAAAGATTGTGAGTTAGACTAAAGAAAGGTCCTGATCCCTACTCGTTCATCCCGGAGTTGTATTTGGTCTTGTAAGTCTACCCGGAAAATCTCGACGAGACGTCGTGGTCGAAAACGGGATTTCTCAGTCGGATGGACATTGGATGTTTTTTCTTTGTAGAATATAGAAGTGGAGTCGTTCTAAGATCTACGTACTTTCACGTACTCCTTTGACAGAGAGGGTATACAGACCTCCCCGAAGGGATCATCGAGTCGACCATATCTTAGGTGGACGTTACGTCCTCTGGGGTCAAGTTAAGGACCCAGTCCTTCTAAAGGACCTCTTCCCTATCCGATAGGTGACGTCATAAGAACCCGAAGGGACCACCAAGTCGACCATTTCTTTAGACGGACGTTACACCCCTCTGGACTCGAGTTAGTGACCCAATCCTTCTAGGAGACCTCCTCCCTTGTCGATGGGTGAGGTCATAAGACCGGACCTCTTAAGGTACCTGACATATCAGGTACCCCAGTGTTTCTCAATCTGTACTGACTCACTACAAAGACCTTTAGGTGCAATGGAGACACCAAAATGGAGTCGTTAAGGACTGAAACATTTTTCTGTTAAGAAAATTCATGTTTCTGATTTAACCTTTCCTTCTTCAGTTTGACAGTGATAAACATCTACTGTACTATGATATGTATCCTTTAGGATGTCTGTGATGGTCTTTTGATAATCTCAAGTAGTTACTTAATTCATTTAAGTGATCTCAAAGTCCTATATTTTAATTATATGTTTTTACACGACCTAAAGATATGTAATAATCGTTTCATAGTCTTTCCCTTTAATTCCTTTGTTAGGGTAAATGGTAACGTAGTTTTTCTGATTTTATGGATCCTTATTTGGATGGATTCCTCCATTTTCTAGACATGGGGGTTTTGATATTCCGTGACTACTTTCTTTAACTTCTGCTGTTTTGTCTACCTTTCTATATGGTACAAGAACCTAACCTTTTTAATCATAACAGTTTTACTGACATGATGGGTTCCGTTAGATGTCTAAGTTACGTTGTGGATAGTTTAATGGTTACCGTAAAAAGTGTCTTGACCTTGGTTTTTTTATTTTAAACATACCTTTTTGTTTACTGTGTTTATCAGGTTTTTTTTTTTTTTTACTTCTTGTTGTTTCGACCTCCTTAGTGTGAGGAACTCAAACTGGTATCCTGTTTCGATGTCATTAGTTTTATTATCATACTTTCACTTCACTTTCAGTGAGTCGGTACAGGTTGAGAAACACTGGGGTAACTGATATGTCAGGTACCTTAAGAGATCCGGTCTTATGATCTCACCCACCGGAAAGAAAAGAGGTCCCCTAGAAGGGTTGGGTCCCTAGTTTGGGTCCAGAGGGCGTAACGTCCGTCTAAGAAATGGTCGACTCGGTGTCCCCTTCGGGTTCCCTTCTCTCATACTATGACCGTGTTTTTGTTTGTGTATCTTGTTACCTTGTCGTATCTCTCCGGTCTTTATTTGGGTATGTGAATCCCAGTTGATTAAATTCTGTTTCTTCCGTTCTTATGTGTTACCTCTTTCGTGTCAGAGAAGTTATTGACTACGACTTTTTGACGTGTCAAGTCAAATCAGTGAGTAAGTAAAGGTTGAGAAACACTGGGGGTACCTGACGTCGTGTGGTCCGAAGGGTCGGGTAGTGGGTGAGGGTCTCGAACGAATTTGAGTACAGGTAGTTCAGTCACTACAATAGGTTGGTAGAGTAGGAGACAACAGAGAAAGAGAATGACGGAAGTTAGAAATGGTCTTAGTCCCGGAAAAGGTTACTTAGTCAAGAAGTGTAGTGAAGTGTAGTTTTACAACCTCGAAGTTGAACTCGTAGTCAGGAGGGTCACTTATAAGTCCTGACTAAAAGAAATCCTCACTGACCGAACTAGAGGAACGACAGGTTCCCTTAGAGTTTCTCAGAAGAGGTTGTGTTATCAAGTTTTCGTAGTTATGAAACCGTGAGTCGAAAGAAATAGCAAGTTGAGAGTGTAGGTATGTACTGACGACCTTTTTGGTATTAACTGATCTACCTGGAAACAGTCATTTCATGGTAGAGACGAAAAATTATATAACAGATCTAACTAGTATCGAAAAGAAAGGTCTTCGTCCGTAGAAAATTAAAGTACTGACGTCAGTGGTAGACGTCACTAAAACCTCGGGTTCTTTTAATTCAGACAGTGACAAAGGTAACAAAAGGGTAGATAAACGGTACTTTACTACTCTGGTTTACGGTACTAGAAGTAAAAAACTTTCAAAATACGGTCGAAAATGTGAGAGAAGAAAGTGAAAGTAGTTCTCCGAGAAAGTAAAGAGAAACGAAGTACGGTATTCCCACCACAGTAGACATGTAGACTCCAATAACTATGAAGAGGGACGTTAGAACCAATGTCGAATACGAAGTAAGTCGGGTTGTAAAGTGTACTACATGAGATGTACATTCAATTTAATCGTCCCACTGTTATATGTCGGAACTACATGAGGAAGGGGTTAAACCTTGGTCAGGTAACAAGATACAGACCAAGATTGACAACGAAGAACTGGATGTATGTCCAAAGAGTCTTCCGTCCAGTCCACCAGACCATAAGGGTAGAGAACTTCTTAAAAAGGTCTCAAAACACACTGGGTGTTTCATTTTCCGAACTCACATCGGTCACTTCGTCTTCATTTACAAAAAGACCTAAGGGAACGAAAAAGATACTAGGTTACCTACAACCGTTAAATAGAGACCAAGGAGACAGAAAAGATTTATACCGAACATGTAGACCTTCAAGAGCTAAGTACATGACGACTTCGGATCGAACCTCTTAAAACTTGTAATGAAACTAACGTACACTTTACTCACGTTAACACGTCATCTACCTTGTAAGAAACCGTAACAGAAAGAAACCCTAACCTTACTTTTGACTGAAAAGGTCGGGACATCAGTGACGACTCAAAAGGTTTAAACGACCGTATAACTCACGTCGTGAAAGTGTCGTATAAAGTCCTAAACTTTATCGAGTTGACCTTAAGGTAGCGGAGGTGATCGAAACATGTATCACTATGAAGGATTCCGGGTAAACTGAAGTGTAAGGTTCTACAGACCGAGATCCACTCACTAGTGTGGTAGCACTAATAGACACAGCACTTCTAGAAAAAACATGTCAAGAAGACGTATAAGAACGGTAGAGAAGAATTATAAAAGACGAAGACAATCCAGGTATGGTAAAGACAGAAAATAACATGGGTAGAAACGTACTTTACAAGGGAACCACAGAGATTAAAAGAACTTTTCTAGAGACAGAAAGGGTAAGATAATAAAAAGAGATAAAGAAACGTAACTAGTGACTCCTTCCGAAAGAGTAGGGAGGAACGATAAGAAACCTTGAGACGTAAGTTTACCCATATAGAAAGGAAAAGAGGAAACGGAAAGTGAAGAGAAGAAAGGAGTCGATAAACTTTCCAGAGGAGTCTGTTAGTAAAACGGAAAAACGTAAAGAAGAAGAACCCTTACCAAAACTAGTGACGGAGGACATGTCACAATGTTTGAAGGTAGGTATCAAGAAGTCCGTGACATAGATAGTCTAGATTACGGAAGTTAGATAAACGGTGTGGATGACGTATTAGTATTCCCTAAACTAAATCCAGTATGGACTTACCGTGTAACCAAAAGGGATGAAAGAAGTTAAATTCAGACTTAAACCGTTATTCCACAAGTACTTGAGTCGGTGTCAGTCGAGGGTCAGAACAAATACGACTGACATATCTCGAATAGGTAGAAGCCGACGTTTCTTATTTTAGTTAGAGTAAAAATATAACTGGTAGACCACTACAGGCACACGTATCGACAGATAACACAACAAGCTTCTCCCATAAACGATACTGGTAACGTAAGAGAACCGTTTTGTGACAATCGGAAACGGGACGAAGTAAAACATGAGGTTCCGGTTTAAACAGATAATAATGTCCATAGAGAACTGAAGGATGAAAACGTAAGGTCAGGGGATATTACTTCTTTTGTAGAAAAAACCGACATTTAAGACCTTCAAGAACATCCAGAAGTATCTTAGTAAGTTGAAATCGAAGAAGTCGTAATGACCAACCCCGTATCTGAATCTAATGACACTATAATTTACCAAACGGAACCTTTACTTGTCTTTAGTAAGACAGTAAAAACTCTGAACTAGGTTCATGACGCAAAGTCTTAGAAAACAACTGATACTCCCGATGAGGTAAAGAGGATTCCATAAGTACAGGTGTCATCATCTATATACACACTTAATTTAAACGTGTAAGGTCGAATAAAATAAAGTGACTAAGGATTTTACAACTACAAATGAGAACGGTATTGGATAAACTGATGAAGGTTAAATGGTACTAAGTATCTACCTTGTAAGGTCCAAGGATACGTTACAACAAGAAATGTCATACTCTTAAATGAAGATAGTGGTCAGTGTAGGTGTAGATCCACAGTAAAAGTAAAACCGAGTCGGAGAAGTAAGGAAGACCTCGATAAAGAGGTGAAAAGAGGTCATAGTATAATCCATGGATGATTGAATCCCTCAAGTAGAAAGTCACAGGATAGTAAAACGGAAAAGTATGAGAGGTACCTCAGGAGTTCCGTTCTTACGACTTCACTAAAAAGGTAAAGGAAGAGGTCAGCTGGTGTAAAACAGTCTTGAGAGGTGGTACTGGGTAGATAAAAACCACCAGGATGTGCCGTACCAAGTATCAAAGTGACTCAATCTGTTCCGACACTAAGTTCACTAGTCAAACCAATAAAAATTTACATCGAACGAGGAACCTTCTTTTCGATACTGTTTGGATCAGTCGTATAATTCTTCGTCTGTGTAACGAAATGGTTGTTTCCAGACCCTTTTGACCTGTTGACGTAAATTTTCCTACTTTAATTTGGTAAGAGATTATGGTATATGTTTTTATATGAGGTTTACACAATTTCTGGATTTACATTCTGGTCTATGATATTTTAAGGATCTCCCTTTGTATCCGTCTTGTGAGAAACTGTATTTGATTACGTCACATAAAACCCCAAGAGAGAGAATTTCATTTTCTTTACTTTCGTTTTTATTTATCTTTTCTTGATTTGAATTTTTGAAAACGTACCTCTTCATTCAGTAGTTGGTTTACTTTTCTTTTCTATGACTTAGTATCCTTTATAAATATTTACTATACTGGATATACCCTAATTATAGGTTACATATGTTCGTTAAATATATTGTGTTGTAGTATTTTTGTTTGTTGAGATAACTTTTACCTGTATTTCTTAATTTATCTGTAAAAAGGTTACTCCTTTACACTTAGTTTTGGTGTTACTCTATAGTGGAGTGTGGACAGTCTTACTGAAATTAGTTTTTCTTGTACTTATTGTTTACGACCATTCCTACACCTTCTCTGCATTGTGAATATGTGATAACCACCTTTACATATAACCTGTCGGTGACACTTCTTGACATACTTCCAAACAGTTTCTTGATTTTTCTTTTGATGGTGTACTGGGTCGTTAAGTTAAAGGACACTATATAGTTTTTTTTTTTTTGTGATGAAGTTTTTTCTATGTACATGGTGTTACAAGTGTATTCGTAATGAATGTTAACAGTCCTATACGTTCGTTGGATTCATAGGTATGTGTCTGTAGGTTAGTGACGTCTATCATTGACGTCGGTACTTTGATTTTCTTTGTACTAGGAACCTTCTTTTCGATACTGGTTGGACGATGACGACGATTCAGCGAAGTCAGTACAGACTGAGACATGCTGGGGAATCTGCCGTCGGGTGATCCGAGGAGACAGAAACTCTAAGAGGTCCGTTCTTAAGACCTCAACCAGCGGTAAAAAAAGAAGTTACGTACTTTCGCTTTTCACTTTCACTTCAGTGAGTCAGCACGGGCTGAGAATCGCTGGGGTACCTGACGTCGGATGGTCCGAGGAGACAGGGACCCTGAAAGGTCCGTTCTCATGACCTCACCCCACGGTAACGGAAGAGGTACTGGTTGGATCTATCGTATAATTTTTCGTCTCTGTAGTGAAACGGTTACTTCCAGGAAGATCAGTTCCGATACCAAAAAGGTCATCAATACATACCTACACTTTCAACCTGATATTTCTTTCGACTCGTGGTTTCTTAACTACCAAAACTTGATACCACAATCTCTTCTGGGAACTCTCAGGGGACCTGTGATTCCTCTAGTTTGGTCAATTAGGGTTTCATTTAGTTAGGATTTATAAGTAATCTTCCTTACTATGACTTCGACTTTGAGACTATGAGACCGGTGGACTACGGTTCTTGACTGAGCGACCTTTTCTGGGACTACGGACGTTTATACCCTCCACCCTCCTCTTTCCCTACTGTCTCCTACTCTACCAACATACCGTAGTGGTTGAGCTACCTGTACTCAAACTCGTTCGAGGTCTTCAACCACTACCTGTCCCTTCGGACCGCACGACGGTAGGTACCACAGTGTTTCTTAGTCTGTGCTGACTCACTGACTTGACTTACCTTGACTATGATTTACTTTGTTCAGTCTCTCTCTCTCTATTTATGACATACTATAACGAATATTCACCTCGGATTTTTATGTTGTTTGATCATTTATTTTGTTTTATCTTTATCCGAGTGTCTATGTCTCTTGTTTCATCACCAATGGTCACTTGACCCCCTCGGTATATCACTACCCCTTCACTCTCCATGTTTGATAACTCACATTCCATCGGATGTTACTATATATCATGTTGTATCCCTTATGTCGGTTATAGAATATTATTGACATTTACCTTACATTAGAAATTTATATATTTTAAAGGATTTTTTACCTTTTTTCTTTGTTAAGGAATTCCGATTAGTTCATCCGTTTAATTATGGAAACCGTTTACAAATGAAAGTACATTCGTTGTACGGGGGGACCTCTTCCCGTACCGTTGGGTGAGGTCATAAGAACGGACCTCTTAAAGTGTCTGTCTCTTCGGACCGTCCAATACCAGGTACCTCAACATTTCTCAACCTGTACTGACTCGTTGATTCTGAGAGTGAAAGTGAAAGTTCGTCGTACGGTCCTTCCCATGTTAAAGAGTTTCCGTTGTAAGGTTTCTTGATTACCCTTCTCTTTCTTTTGGTCCACCTGTTACCGAATGTACTCCTTATTTCTCATTTGAAACTCACTTTGTAGTGGAGTGTTGATTATATTCAAAGTATCACATGAAGACCACTTTAAAGGATAAATAAATAAACATCCTCAATTTGTACTGGACGTTTCTGTTTGAAGATCTGTTAAACATCCCTTTGGACTCATAAGTAGAAGATTTATCAACTTCCACGTTGTCTTATTGTTTGTACTACTAATTCCTGTTCCTTCTACGAACTGACCCCACATACCCGTAGCAACGTAAAGGTGTAGTGCATCCTTTTTTAATCGAATACAAGATGTCAGATACTACCTGTCACTGTACGGTCCGGGGGTCAAAGTGTGAACAACAACAAGAAGTTAAAGAGTTAGTACAGTCTGAGAAACGTTGGGGTATCTGACGTCGTGTAGTCCGACAGGACAGGTAGTTGCTAAGGACCTCGAACAAGTATGAGTACAGGTAGCTCAACCACTACGGTAAGTTGGCAGAGTAGGAGACAGTGGGGGAAGAGGAGGACGGGAGTTAGAAACGGTCGTTGTCCTAGAAAAAGTTATTCAGTCGAGAAGTGTAGTCCATCGGTTTCACAACCTCAAAGTCAAAATCGTAGTCAGGAAGGTTACTTGTAAGTCCTAACTAAAGGAAATTCCAACTGACCAAACTAGAGGAACGACAGGTTCCCTGAGAGTTCTCAGAAGAGGTTGAGGTGTCAAGTTTTCGTAGTTAAGAAACCGTGAGTCGAAAGAAATACCAGGTTGAGAGTATACGGATGTACTGATGACCCTTTTTTTTTTTTTTTTGTATCGAAACTGATCTGGAAACAACAAGAAGGTTCCTCGTTCGTAGAAAATTATAGTTCCTCCATTAGTGGTAGACACCACTAAAACCTCTGGTAGGAGGTTTTTTTATTTCAGACTTTGACAAAGTAAAAAAGGGGTAGATAAACGGTACTTCACTACCCTGACCTACGGTACTAGAAACAAAAAACTTACGACTCAAAATCGGTCGAAAAATTGAGAGGAGAAAGTGAAAGTAGTTCTCCGAGAAATCAAAGAGAAACGAAAGAAGGTATTCCCACCACAGTAGATGTATAAACTCCAATGACTATAAAAGGTTCGTCAGAACTAAAGTCGAACACGAAGTAAGTCGGACCGTAAAACGTACTACACGAGACAACAGCGACGACGATGATTCAGCGAAGTCAGCACAGACTGAGACCCGCTGAGGTATGTGTCGTCGGGTGGTCCGAGGGGGTAGGGACCCTAAGAGGTCCGTTCTTATGACCTCACCCAACGGTAAAGGAAGAGGTTACGTGCTTTCACTTTTCACTTTCACTTCAGTGAGTCAGCACAGGCTGAGAATCGCTGGGGTACCTGACGTCGGATGGTTCGAGGAGGTAGGTACCCCAAAAGGTCCGTTCTTATGACCTCACCCCACGGTAACGGAAGAGACCTACACGAGACTTATCTTCAATTTATTGTTCCCACTGTTATATGTCGGAACTGCGTGAGGAAAGGGTTAAACCTTAGTCGGGTAACAAGGTACAGGTCAAGATTGACACCGAAGAACTGGACGTATGTCCAAAGAGTCCTCCGTCCATACTACAAGACTATAAGGGTAGTGAAATTCTTAAAAGGTCTCAAACAACACTAGGTGTTTCATTTACCGAAATCACATCAGTTACTTCGTCTTCATCTACAAAAGACCTTAAGAGAACACAAAAGATACTAAGTTGCCTACAACCGTTAAACTAGAGACCAAGGAGACGGAAAAGATTGAGATGGAACTTTTAGACCTTCAAAAACCAAGTACATGACAACTTCGGATCCAACCTCTCAAAACTCGTAATGAAACGATCGTACACTTTACTCATGTTAACACGTTATCAAACTTGTAATAAACCGTAACGGAAAGAAACCCTAACCATACTTTTGACTGGAAAAGGTCCCGACACCGGTGTCGACTCAAAAGGTTTAAACGACCGGATGTCCCACGTCGTAAAATCGCCGTCGTAGAAAATCCTAAACTTTGCCGAGTCGACCTTTTTTCACCAGGTGACCTCTTCCCTCACGTTTGGTCAAGTCGTAAGAACGGAACTCTTAGGGTAATTGTCATACTTTTCCGTTTTTCTAAACTGTGATTTTTTACTTGAGGGGTCCAGTCATCTATAGGTTGCACGATGACCTCTTCTCGCTTCTTTATCGAGGTCTTCCTTACTTCTCCGACTCGGTTTCACTTTTGTTGAGGGGTAACACCTACACAGACCACCACTTTCCTTTCAGGTTACGACATTTTTCGTTATAACGTATCCTTGGATCTTAAATCCAGGTACTTAGTCCAAGTGTATCGGGTTTCAAATTGTTCTGAGACGAGTTTTTTCCTACTCCTTTCTATAGAAATTAAACGACTTTTTTCATAAGGATTTTTTAACTTCGAGGTCTATTCATCGTTGGTTCATTTTCTTCACGAACAAAAGTAAATTTAACGAACCAAAAATAGACAGTCACTCCTAAGACAAATAAAAATTACTTTATATATATATATAATTACACGTATTGTTCTACAAACTGTATTTACATGTGACCCTTTACTAATGACATCAATTTTGTCAATTGTATAGGTAACGGAGTACATCAATAGAAAAACACACACGTCACTTTTGTGGATATTAGGTGAGAGAGTCTTTTAAAGTTCATTTGTCATACCAATTTATTCCTAAAAAAAAATTACATTGTCGGGTCTTGTTTCTCTATAGATTCTAGAGCAAATAGTTCCCGAGAGGACGTGTACTGTGGTCACATAGACACCGTCAAGTAAACATTTCTGTAGACTTTATGAATTGAGGAAAATATGATCTATTCTGATCTCATTTTATATCTTATTAAAATATCGTAAAGAGTTATGTTTTTGTGATCTTTGTAGTTTGGTCTAAAATAATTTAGACGATATTACGTATGATTTATTTCGTTTATAACATAATTCTTTTATTGAAGTTACTTATCGTTGTATTTATGGGAGATTTTAACGATTTTTGTCTAGTTTTAAAGTTCAAAAGAGGGTTTGTGAGTTGTTAAAAGAAATTATAATAGTATTTGTTAGTATTGATGTCTTATAGTGCTCACTCAGATTAAACCGTGTCTAAAGTGAAGATAAAAATAAATCATTCGTGTTAATATAATTTATACTGATCTACGTAGTACATTTTATATTAGTAAATAAAATAATTTATGTATAAAAAGAGGATTTAAATTATAATATCTATGTTAGTGACTTCAGTGAAAATTTGTGTTGAAGCTACATTTACTTCCAAATTTACTTTTTGTTGTTTTAAAGGTACTTATGGTGTCATTCTAAATCCGTTCTTTTGTAACGTTTAGTCAAATTATTGAAACTATGGATAAAAAATTAATCTAAAGTTATATTCAAATTACCCATAATACGTGGTCGGATACGTATTTCAATAGTTTCCGTCGGGGCCAGACTAGAGGTTTGTTTTGAAAAGTAATTTATAACCATTTCAAACGAGTTTGTTGTTGTTTAACCGAACTTTGTTTATAACTCATAGAGACAATTCCTCATTTACTGTGGTCAATGTTTTAAAAATCAGATGTCTCTTGAAAGGGTTTTACGAAGACTAAGAAGTCTCCTCCATGTTTGAAAACATGGTTACTGTGAATGGAACGTCATTTAGTATACCGTGTACCGATGAGAATTAGAGTAAGGATATGCGACTTGCATTATCTTCTTTTTCACGTGGTCTTAACGGGTTTACTGTTCCGTCTGTAAGTAATGTCGTCACATCGGTATCCGAAACTTGTTTCGGGGTCTTAGTCTCCCTAGTTTGAAAACTTTCATTCATTCATTTAGGAGTTTTATATATCCATTGTCATGAGACTTCTAAAGGATTTTCTTTTCCCTTTCTTTGGAATTAATCTTTATATTCGGTATGGTCAAAAAGAATAGTGTTCGAAGCGAAAAACAATTAAATTAAAAACGACACCAAGTCAACGATTCGGTACGGGTAAAGAAACACTGGGGGTACCTGACGTCGTACGGTCCGAAGGGACAGGAAGTGATAGAGAGTCTCAAACGAGTTTGAGTACAGGTAACTCAGTCACTACGGTAAATTGATAGAGTAGGAGACAGTGGGGGAAGAGGAACACGGGAGTTAGAAAAGGTCCCTCGACTGAGAAACGTAGTCCACCGGTTTCCTAATCTCGAAGTCATAGTTGTAGTCAGGAAGGTTATTTATGAGTCCCAACTAAAGGAAATCCTAACTGACAAAACTAGAGGAACTTCAGTTTCCCTGGGAAAACTCAGAAGAGGTCGTGGTGTCAAACTTTCGTGATTAAGAAGTCACGAGTTGGAAGGAATGTCAGGTTGAGAGTGTAGATATGTACTGATGACCTTTTTGGTTTCAAAACTGTTACACCTGGAAATGAACTGTCATTTCATATCAACTAAAGGTTACGATACAATCAAAGTCCACATGTCGTTTCACTAAGTCAATATGTACACATATATATATATATATATATATATATATATATATATAAGAAAAAGTATAAGAAAAGGGTATATCCGATAGTGTCTAATAACTCATCTCAAGGGACACGATGTGTCACGACAGACGAGTGACAGTCTACGAAACGTTGGAATACTTGACATCGGGCGGTCCGAGGAGACAGGTACCCTAAGAGGTCCTTTCTTATGATCTTACCCAACGGTAAAGGGGGAGATCTCCTAGAAGGACTGGGTCACTAGTTTTAGTGTAGAGGACGTAGAGGACGTAATCGTCCACCTATGAAGTGGTGATTTGGTGCACCCTTCGGGGTACGATATGTCATCCAGGAACAATTAATAATCATAGTTAAAGTATATATCATCACACATATATAAGTGGAGTTTCAAGATTAAATAAGGAGGGGGACGGAAAGGGGAAACTTTTGGTACAAACAAAAACTTCAGACAAACCTTGTTGTAAATAAACATAGTAAAAAAATCTAAGGTGTATATTGACTATGGTACACTATAAACAGGAAGAGATAGACTGAATGAAGTGAGTTATAATATTAGAGATTCGGGTACCCACACCAATGTTTACCATAATAAAGTAAGAAAAACCACTGACTCATTATAAAGTAATATATATGTATGGTGTAGAAGAAAGAGGTAAAGAGACAGTTATCTGAAAATATAACGAAGATCTGATAACATTTATCACTTCGTTACTTGTGACTCCACGTACATAGAAAAGTTTAATACCAAAGGAGGTCTATGTACGGGTCATCTCCCTAACGACCTAGTACACCATCAAGATAAAAAATCCAAAAAACTCCTTGGAGGTGAGAGTGGTTGTCACATCCTCCAAAGAAAAGAGAGGTGTAGAAGAGGTCGTAAATAATAAACGTCTGAAAAACTACTACCAATAAGACTGACCACAGTCCACTGTTGAGTAACATCAAACTAAACGTAAAGAGATTATTAATTGTCACAATTCGTAGAAAAGTACACGAAAAACCGGTAGACATACAAAAGAAAACTCTTTACAGATAAATCTGAAAGACGGTTAAACAAACTAACCCAAAGAAATTTATATATATAACTTGACGTACTCGATAATATATAAAACCTCTAATTAGGGAACAATTAGTGAAGTAAACGTTTATAAAAGAAGGTAAGACACCCAACAGAAAAGTATTTTCCTCTTTAGTTGTAACCGTGTTCTTATCACCCCCTGAAATCGTGAGGTGAATGTAGTTACCTGTCTAGTATGTCTGTCTTGTTAGTTATTCCTTTGTCTCCGGAATTTATTATATAATCTGGTATACCTGTATTAACTATAAATATACTGTAGGATATACTTACGTCGTCTTATGTGTAAGAGGAGTTCACGTGTACCTTGTAAGAGGTTCTATCGATTCCACGACCCGGTGTTTCGTTGGGAGTCATTTAAATTCTTGTGACTTTAATATAGTTCGTAGAATAGGTTGGTGTTGTAATACCTAATGTTTAGTTGATGTTCCCTTTTTGACAATTTTTTTTTATTTATACTTTCGATTTATTATAGAATGATTCGTTGGTTACGTAGTGACTTCTTTAGTTTTTCCTTTGGTTTTTTATGGATCTCTGTTTACTTTTGTGTTACTAGATTAGGATACCCTACGTCGTTTTTGTCAAGATTCTCCCTTCAAATATGATTATGTTAGAATAGAGTCCTTTATTTTTTTTAGAGTTTATTTGTTGAATTGGAATGTGGAGTTTGTTGATCTCTTTCTTCAAATTTTTTATTAGTTTCAATCCTCTTCTCTTTTTTACTATTTATAGTCATGTCTTTACTTAATTTATCTCTATTTCTTTTGTTATCTTTTCTAGTGACTTTGATTTTCGACCAAGTAGTTTTTATATTTAACTATTCGGAAATTGGTCTGAATAGTTCTTTTTTTCCTTCTCCCGAGTTTAGTTGTTTCCATCTTTACCTTTTCCTCTGCAGTGTTACCTGTGATTTCTTTATGTTTCTTTATACTCTCTGATGATGTTCGTTTATATACGGTTATTTCACCTGTTGGACCTTCTTTACCCGTTCACAAATCTTTTCGTTTTGGAAGGTTCTAACTTCAAACTTGGTCCTTCTTTATCTTTTATACTTGTCTGATTAGTATTCATGACTTAACTTTGACACTCATTTTTGGAGGGTTTTTTATTTTCAGGTCCTGGACTACCGAAGTGTCTGTTTCTATGGTGCTTTTTTCTTTTAATGTTCGGTTAGAGTGACTACTCGTATCTTTGTTTTTAGGAGTTGTTTTATGATCGTTTAGTTTAGGTTGTTGTGTAATTTTTCTAGTGTGTGGTACTAGTTCACCCTAAATAGAGTCCCTCCGTTCCTGAGAAGTCATATACGTTTAGTTAGTTACACTATCTAATATAATTGTTTAACTTCTTATTTTCGGTATACTAGTAGAGTTATCTACGTCTTTTTCGAAAGTTGTTTTAAGTTGTGGGTAAATACTATTTATGAGACGTCTTTCACCCGTATCTCCCTTGAATTGATTTGTTTTATTTCCGGTATACGGTGTTTGGGTGTCGATTGTATGAGTTACCACTTTTCAACTTTCATAAAGGAGATTCTAGTCCCTGTTTTTTTCCTACAGGTAAGAACGGTGAGAATAAGTTGTATCAAAAATTTCAGGATCGGTGTCGTTAGTCTCTTCTTTTTCTTTATTTCCTTAGGTTTAATCTTTTCTTCATTTTAAAAGTGTCAAACGTTTACTGTCCTATGATATGTATCTGTAACGATTTCGACGATGGTCTTTTGATGATTTCGAGTAGTCACTTAAGTCATTCGAAAGTTCTTTGTTTTAGTTATGGGTATTTAGAGAACGTAAAGATATGTGTTTGGTCGAAGTGGAAATAACAATCGTATAATTTTACCGTAAAAGTGTTTTACGATGTGAGTACCGATTAGATTTTCTTTTTATATCTCTAGGTCAGAGAAGATATTCTGTTCTTCTGTTATCGAAATTTGAATTCGGTTTTAAAAAGTTCCATTGTTTGTAACACAAACCGTGTGACACCTACGAGTTATTGATAATGTAGGTCACAAAATCTTGTGTAAATCATTTTGTGGTTCACTCAGAAACGGATTCTACTTACTCCTTTTCCATTGTCTTCTTCCTATTCTTTAAACGAAGGTATACTTGTTCGGGACGACCATCGGACGGGGACACGGGACATCAGAGTTGTAGGGTCGGGCTGTCTTTCAGTTCTACCGAGTACATCCGTTCTGTGTGAGGACGATAGTAAAAGACGTAATTCTCGGAAATACTTGACTGTGTAACCGTGTTTTTGTCTAGGTTGGAAAGGGTCGGTCTTAAAGTGTACAGTCGTCTAGTTCTATAGACTGAAATCGAAAACAACCTCATAGTGTTTATTTGGTCCGAACCCTCCAAGGGTCTGAGAGTCGAGGTTCACCGTGACGTTGTTATATAGAGATCTGGAATCTTCGACCCTACAAGGAACCTCAATTTTTAATTTGTGTCGTCTTCTGTTCGATTTTTATTTTATAGGTACCAAGAGGTAGTCGGTGTGTGACGTCCACAACCAAACCTTCTTTACTAAAGAAGGGGTCTCGTTTTTAAAATTTATGATTTGGTTAGTCGACCCTCCGTAATCCCGAATTGAGGACTCATTCTGAATGTCTTTCGTTAACAGAAAGGGGTTTCTTTATCGTTGTCAACGGGTGGGACGGTTTATCGGTGAGGTGGTTTGTAGGATGATGAAGGAGGGACATCAGTGGGGAACTCTTTCATGGGAAAAAGGGGTCGTTCCTTTTGGTTTGAGAGTTGTGCTTAAGTTCAGTGTTTTTCATTTGTGAATCAAGGAGTTGTCGTAAAGGAGGTGTTTGAATAGTTTTCTGTCTTACGGTTTTCAAACCTTTAGAAAGACGTTAAAGTAAAACTCTGTTTAAAAAGGAAAATTCGTTAGAGGAATGATTGTGTCTGTTCCATTTGTTGACTGTCCGGACGAAACTATCAGAGAAGACAGATAGACTTCAACTCCTCGGGTACGTGTTCTCCTTCCCTTTCATCTTAGGTTTTGTGGTTTGTATTCTGTTTTGATTGTTCGTAAAAGACGAGTCGGTTGATCATGGGTTAGTCCTATAAATGTCTTTCGATAGGAGTAGCGAGTTTACCCACACTGTAACTTGGGGTTGTGAGGACAAAACAACGTGCGTGTACAAGTGTGGGACGTAGTTGACGAAACAGAAGGTTCTTCAGTATCTTCAAAAGTAGATGATATCTCTTCATCCCGAAGTGGTTTCCGAGTCGTAATTTCTTAGACGGATGTTACGTCCCCTACGTCGTCCTCGACGTCCAAGCTAGGGACCCAGTCCTTCTAGGGGACCTTTTCCTTTACCGTTGGTGAGGTCATAAGAACGGATCTCTTAAGGTACCTGTCACTTCGGATCGTCCGATGTTAGGTACCCCAACGTTCTCAGTCTGTCCTGAATCGTTGGTTCGTCGTTATTATTTCTTCATTCGCTTATTACGAATCAACTTATACTCATTCTACTAGTTTAGTCTCGTTCTACGAGTCAAGAGTTTTCGTGTCTCCGATAATGGAAAGGTCGTACGAAGTAGTAAGTAAGGTTCCACGTACTTCTCGAATTTTCTCGGGGAGTATGTTACCTACCATTTTGTCTGAAAAATATATATTTCGCAAATGACTCCACCTTACCCTCCGAACGTGTCTCTTCGTTCTTTCAGTTTGACCTGTGTACGTGTCAAGGTCGGGTTCATACCGGTTCCTGTCGGGTTACGACGTCGGACGTTTGGACCCCGAGAGGTGGTCTTCGGGTCATGGTTATGGACGGAAGGGTTTGACAGGACTTTGAATACTAACAGAGACCCTTAGTGACAACGGACAATGAGTCACGAAACAAACTCGGATTGTAACCACATTAATATTTTCTTTCATTCTCGTTATAGTGGGTGGTTTCTCGTATGGTTGACTACGTTGTTTAAGTCTTTTTTTTTACGTTTATTTCCATATAGACATCCTCTAAAGACCTCTAATGCTCACTTTAGTGTATTTTGTATGTGCTGTATGTTTTCTGTCTGTCCTGTGGAGAGACCGGTCTCCTTGTTGACCCGTTTGATTAACGGCAAATAATAATATTTCGGGAGGAATCCGTCTTAAGGTCTGACATTCTTATTCGGAAAAATCATGTCACGTCCACGTATGTACAATAGCATATCGTTTCCCCTCACTTTAGAGACAGATGACTTCTCAGACGGGTTTCGGGAGTAGAGGAAGAATAGAGTTCTTCCCTTACGAGGGAGTAAACGTTCCCTGGTAATTTGAGTTCCGACACAGGTCTGAGAAACCGTCTTGCGGAGCATACGTTCCTGCGAGTCGGACTCGTCTCTCTGGGTAAACGTCCGTGTAGAGACGATGGGATAATTGGGAAGTATGTAGTAATGACGGATTCACAGTCTTAAAAATATGATTTACTATAGTAAATTATTGGGTCAACTTTTTTTGTCAGAGTAATTCCTCATTACGGTCAAGTACCGGGTATCGAAGTTGAGGAGACAGATAAGAACTAGGACTTGGAGTTGATCATTCTTTATGTTGTCGACTCTTTTATAAGTGATAGTTTGGACTTTGATTAGTTTAATTTTAAAAGACCTATTCATCCTTGTTCCTGTTTTTAATGGGGTATTTAGGAAGTGAAAACTGTGGTTAGATCTGGGTCACTTTTAAAAAAGGTGTTTCGTTGACTTTTATTAAAATAAGGAAGTGTTCATAAGAAGTGTTGACATTTTGGTATGTTCTGAAAAATTTTCTCGGGTTGAATTAAGGTGTTACGAGTAGTAAGTTTCAAGAAACTCTCAGAGTCTCAGAGACTCCGTCTGTAAAGAACTGTCTCAGGAAGCATAAGTCGGAGGATTTTCGTAGTAGACAAACTGGGGTGCAGAACCAAGTCCCCTTGAAGAATGTGCAAACTACTATCTTGAAGGAGTCACCCATGTTACGGAGGAGGTACAAAGGGGTACTTTGTAAAGAACGGGTTAACGTATTAGAAACTAAATACTCCCTTTTTTTTCTTTTGTGTCCTATATCTTTATTCTTTAGCCCGTTTCTTTTTGACGAACTCAGTTTGTATCCGTCTTTTCCCACTCAAACACCCTTTTACTTATCCGTCAATTAGAAATTTTTACCCCTTTTGTGGTTATGTCATATGATTGTGTATATATACCTTAAATCTTTCTACCATTACTACTGTGACATACGCTCTGTCGTTTTCTCTGCGTCTACACATCTCGCCTGAAAACCTGAGACTCCCTCTCCCACCCTACTAAACCCTCTTACCGTAACTTTGTACATATGATAGTACATTCTTTGCTTAGCGGTCAGATACAAGCTACGTCCTATGTCCTACGAACTCTGACCACATGTCCCTACTAGGTCTCTCTACTATACCCCACCCTCTACCCTCCCCCCAAGTACAAACCCTTAAGTACATGTGGGCACCACCTAAGTACAGTTACATACCATTTGGTTATGTCATAACATTTCATTTTATTTTATTTTGATTTAAAAAAATTTTATTTTTTTATTTTTACCCCTTGTCCACTGTTCTCATCTCAAATCTTTCTGGGTCTTGATTCCTGCTTTTCGTCACTTAGACCCCTTTAGTATTGGTAGTCCTAGGATCTATGTGGAAGTGAGGACAAAATGTGTCACCAGAAGTAGGACTGATGTGGAATCGTAGTGGATCCCCTCGTTACGTCAATTCTCGTGAGTTTCCTGACTCCGGGCGGAGGTCTTAGACCAAATACAAGTTGACCAATCCCTACCTAGGACTACAAGGGAGAGGTACCAGTTAAGACCCATGTCCTTGATTAGGGTACATTCATAGACGATAGGAGGAGAGGGTGTCACAGTACCGTAAACTCGGATCTTTTCGATGTCTGGATGAATATTCATGGTTTTTTCGACTGACCTAACTATCCACCTAACTAACCAACTAATTAACTAACCGACACGAACCAGAAGTAATGACGTTTACTCGAAAGAGATCAACGTCGTTCGTCCCCGATGAGACATCAATTTCACGGGTCCGAAGAGTTACACCACCGAAGAGAACAGATCGTACCCGAGATACACACACCTAAAGGAATCAACACCGAGGGTTCGAGATCTCGTGTCCGAGTCATCAACACTACGTCACTCCGAATCAACGTAACATCGTACACCTTAGAAAGGTCTGGTCCCTATATTGGTCACAGGGGACGTGACCGTCCTCCTAAGGATTGGTGACCTTGTGGTCCCTACAGATGGTGTTTCCCAAAATTAGTCTTAAGTTACACTGTATAGTATGAAGGTTCTTTTTGGGAATACTGGGGTTCAGGACTCTAAGGTTACTGCTTTAATTCTGGAAAGACGTGTAATCCTTTTTAACTCACAAGTCTTTCGTGATGTAAGTGTTTTACTTTTCTATTTAGGTTTACCCAAACAATTCAACGGAGATTTTCCTCTTCCATAATCTTACCTTGTTCCTATAGTTGGAAAAAAATTTTCATCGAAGAAGACAACGAAATTGAAACCTTCGTACTTTTGTAATATGTCTTAATATTAATATTTTGTTGATTAAAAAATTTTTCGTTAAGGATTTTAGAGTCTCATTTTACTTTGTTTTCATTGGTTTATATATGAGTAGGTTAACCAACCGTCTCGATATAATTTTTATTGATAAGAACTACTTTCACTTTTTCTCCCCACTTTTTCAACCGAATTTCGAGTTGTAAGTCTTTTATTTCTAGTACCGTAGACCAGGGTAGTGAAGTACCCTTTATCTACCCCTTTGTCACCTTTGTCACCGTCTGAAATAAAACCCCCCGAGGTTTTAGTGACGTCTACCACTAACGTCGGTACTTTAATTTTCTGCGAATGAGGAACCTTCTTTTCAATACTGGTTGAATCTATCACATAACTTTTCATCTCTGTAATGAAATGGTTGTTTCCAGGCGGATCAGTTCCGATACCAAAAAGGTCACCAGTACATACCTACACTCTCAAGCCGACGCTTCTTTCGACTCACGGCTTCTTGACTACGAAAACTTGACACCACAACCTCTTCTGAGAACTCTCAGCGAACCTGACGTTCCTCTAGGTTGGTCAGGTAGGATTTCTTTCGTCAGGACCCACAAGTAACCTTCCCGACTACGACTTCGACTTTGAGGTTATGAAACCGGAACAGTACACTTCTTAACTGAGTGACCTTTTCTGAGACTACGACCCTCCCTAACCCCCGTCCTCCTCTTCCCCTACTGTCTCCTACTCTACCGACCTACCGTAGTTGTTGAGCTACCTGAACTCAAACTCATCTGAGACCCTCAACCACTACCTGTCCCTCCGGACCGCACGACGTTAATTACCCCAACGTTTCTCAGTCTGTGCTGACTCACTGACTTGACTTGACTTGACTTTTGTTTTATTAAACTTTTACATGGGAGACACACTATATAGATGAATTTCTCTTATACTTGACGTTTTTTAAGATTTTGACAAAACTCTTCAGTGTAATACCCACTATCACAAGTATAGTATTCCATTTTGTGAACTTATATTAATATAACAATAGTAACTTTTGACCCTAATCTATGCCCTGTTGTCTCTTATCTACTGTCCTTTTTTTCTCAATACAATATCTAAATTCTTTTTACTCTACTTATTTTTTGTGATTACAGGACTTAGACTAAACTTAACCTTTATGAGTACATCTGACTACTAAACAAATAGAATTTTTTTTTTTTTTTCATAAGATGTCGAAGGGACCACCAGATCACCAATCCTTAAGTTGACGGTTTACGTCCCCTGAGACCAAGATAAAGACTGGGTCCTTGTAAGGTGTACGGTCTCACATTGATTCGGGTACACGGTGTTGATGACTTCGGACTCACGGGATCTCGGACATGAGACGTTTTTCTCTTCCGTGGTGTCACTCTTCGGGTGTGTGGTGTTGATCTCTCATCGGGGGTAAGCGTCGTTGTTCTCTTTTCGGGTGTGTCGTTTTTTCTAGGTCGTGTTGGTTTTTATATTTATTTGGTTTAAATTTTTGACAATTTACATAAGAGAGAAACAGGTTAGTTTTTCGACTCTTCGTTATTGGTGATTCGTCGTTCCTCGTTGAGATCACGAGTCTGATATTTGAAATCTATGGTAAAGGGTGGTTTTCCTCGGTCTCAACGAACTTCTTTACGACTATAGTCCCGACCCCCTTTTCGACATGTTCTACTTGATTTTTATAGAACAGTGTGGTCTTTCGTCTTTTCCGATCGATTCGGATGATCTTATACATGTTTTCTGAATCCTGGGTTGGACCTATCTGAGAGTGACCGGTTTCTACCGGTTTCCAACCGTATTCGTATTGTTGACATTAGTAGTATTGTTGACTTCGTGTAGTCTTTACGAATTTATGAACCCTGAAGTGTTTTGTTTGTTTTATTTATTGTTGTTGTTGTTTTAAGTAATCGGGGTCTCTTCTTCGTTGAGTGATAAAACTTTTGATCAAAAATTTTTCATTTTTTTGTCCGTCAAGTTCTACCGTCTCATCTTCCTGTACGTGAGTAGAGGGGGACTTTCTCGTGGTTTTAACGTTGATTGACGACTTGTTGATAACTGTCCTCCTACGACCTTGTATGGTTTTTTTTTTTTTTTTTTTTCTATGGGGTGTAGGTTTCTGTTTCTTTTTCTGTTTCGTTCTGTCATCCTCCCCGTATTAGTGTTATTTTAGATTAGGGTATTGGTAACCCACCCACTGGGTGTGCGACCTCTTGTCATTTTGGTTTCTTCAAGAGGGTGACAACACCTCCAAGACTTAGGGTACAGTCCGAAGGTTCGGACCTCTAGACTGTTTCCTTGACCCTGAGAGGTCCCTTAGACTGGATTTCCGGTCACCTTAAACTAATATCCTGAAGGTGTTCTGACCCCCTTTGTCTCTGAAGTCAGTATCTCCCGTGTTTGTTTTAGAGTACGTGTGGTTCTGGGTTTCCTTTCCTTGTCCCTGGGGTGTTCTGTGACTTGGTCCTGATGGACGATCGTAACCTTCCAGAGGACACTTCCACCCCCAACCGTCCCCGAATGGTGTCCCAGTCCCCGTGACCTTGCTCGTCAGGTCCTTCCAGGGGGAACTACATTAGGGAGATCCTCCAGTGGTAATTAGGATGGTATCTGGGGATGGTCTGGAGTCCCGACCCAGTGAAGTCCAGTTTGTTGATGGTCCCTCCCTCACGTTGGGGTGGAAGTAGTCTATTAACCTAACTTTGATATGACTCGTTCCGGGACGGGTGGTCTCGTCCTGGGTCAAAAAGGGTGGTGGTCAGGAAGGGTAGTCCTCCGAATGTGTTCGGAGAAACGGAGGAGGTAGTTTGTCTTCTGTCTTCTCCGTTCTTCTTGATAGTAGGATGTCGTCGATTTTGTTCTCGGTATGATGTTTTATAGTTAGTTCTACTTTTTCCTCTTTTAATACAGGGTCTACTTCCCTGTTCTATTTTGGGGTCTTTTTGTTGATTTACTTCACCTCGATCCGTTGGAAGGTCTTTTTCTTAAGTCTTATTTCTATCACTTCTACTAGGTCTTAGAACCCTTTTATTACCTCTTCTACGTTATTTACGAATAGTTTCTGAATCTTCTTGATTTGTTTGTCTCTACTTATTATGTGATCTTCCTTAATTATCGTCTTATTGACTCTGTCTTCTTACTTATTTACTGGACCTCCTGTCTTTCTTAATTTTCTTTACTTCTGTTTCTCTGGAGACCCTGTAATTCGTACACTTGTAAACGGAATATCCCCAGGGTCTTCCTCTTTTCTCTTTCTTTCGTGTACTCTTTTATAAACTTCTCTATTATCGACTTTTGAAGGAATTGTACCATTTCCTTTATCAGTTGGTTCAACTCCTTCGTATCTCTGAGGTTAATCATATTTGGGTTCCTCCTCGTGTGGTTCTTTGTATCATTAGTTTGACTATTTTTGATTTCTGTTTCTATTTTATAATTTGTAATTTTCGTAGTGAAGTGAAGTGGTTCTTTTTTTGTTGTTTATGTTCCTTTGAGGGAAGTCCGTTAACGACTAAAGAGTTGTCTTTGAGATGTTCGGTCTTCTTTTACCGTACTATATAAATTTCACGAGTTTGCCTTCTTGGATGTTGGTTCTTATGAGATGGGTCCCTCTCATACCTCTTTAGTTTTCGAAAAGTCTATTCGTTTTCAATTCTCTTAAGTCGTGGTGGTTTGGTGGAAATGTTGTTTACGATTTCCTTGAAGAGATCGGTCCTTTGTGTTCTCTTCCTTTTCTGGATGTCTTTTATTTGTTTTTCTTTTGTTACTATCCTAGTTTAGGTGGTTTGTTTTCTGTGTCTGACCGACTCACCTACTTTTATATACGTATACACGTGAAGGTTAATGGTGTAGTGAGGGACTGGGGAGTTTAACATACATTAATAAAATATAACGATTATGAAACCGGTGGTGTACGCTTCTCAACTGAGTAACCTTTTCTGGGACTACGACCCTCCCTAACCCCCGTCCTCCTCTTCCCCTGGTGTCTCCTACTCTACCGACCTACCGTAGTGGCTTGAGATACCTGTACTCAAACTCATTTGAGGCTCTCAACCACTACCTGTCCCTCCGGACCGTACGACGCTAAGTACCCCAGTGTTTCTCAGACTGTGCTGATTCGTTGACTTGACTTGACTTGACTTATCTGAAGGGACCAACAAACCTGTCATTTCTTAGACGGACACCCTCTGAGTTCAAACTAGGGACCTAACCCTTCTAGGGGACCTCTTCCCTTACTGTTGGGTTAGGTCATAAGAACGAACCTCTTAGGGTGTCTGTCTCCTCAGACCACCCGATGTCAGGTGTCCCAGTGTTTCTCAATCTGTACTGACTCGTTGATTCTGAAAGTGTAGAAAGAAAGTAAAATATAGCAATCCAATCAACACCAAACGTTAACATTAATAGAAAATAAAAAAATAGACCGATGACTAACACTTTTGACTATTTGTACAAAACGATAACACTAATACATTGATCATGAGTTACGGTAAAACAGTACTAACCAGTTGTCTTTTTATTATAAGATATAGTGTTTTTGACGTTAAATTATCTTTTTGAACAATGGTGAAAAATTTTAGGTCTACGTATAGTCTTAATAGAACCTTAAAAAGTTTTTTATGTTTACATATCCATAACGAAAAAAAAGAGGTCTCGAAATCCATATAGAGATTACTCGTCGGTACAAATTTTTATTGACCTGATATACTACTAGGAAATGAAAATAGGTTAAAAAAAGTGAAAAAGATAAAGTATAAGTCACGAGGTTAAAATAAATCAAACATAAAAGGTTAAAGAGGTAGAGAAGAAAACAAAAACTACAAGAAGGAGTTGGGAAATAGTTCACGTCATCCTTTCGAAAACATATGTATTTATTATACATATTATATATATAAAATCTTTTGTACTTGAAAACAGATCGATTTTTAAAATACTGTAAAACTAAGATGAACAAACTGAATCATACCTATCTTACGATCTAAAGATTAATTTTTTATTTATTTATTTATGGACTTTTCGTTGTTTCCAAATGACATATCGTATCCCTCGATATTAGTTATAGAATATATTGGATATTGTCTTTTATTAAAGTTTTTATTATATACGTATATACATGTTAACTTCATAAGGGAACGCCGGGTCTACCATTTCTTAGACGGACGTTACACCCTCTGGACCCAAGCTAGGGACACAACCCTTCTAGGAGACCTCTTCCCTTACCATTGGGTGAGGTCATAAGAACGGATCTCTTAAGGTACCTGTCTCCTCGGACCGTCCAATGTCAGGTACCCCAGTGTTACTCAACCTGTCCTGACTCACTGATTGTGATGATATATATTGACTTAGTGAAACGACATGTAGACTTTGTAACATTCAGTTGATGTGATGTTGTTTCGTGTATATAAATCTCCTTTTTTTTTTTTTCTCTCTCTCTGAAGAGACCACCAGGTCACCAATTCTGAGGTGTGAAAGTTACGTCTCTTGTACCCAGACTAGGGACCATCCGTTGTTTCTAAGGTGTACAGTGAACCGAACCGTTTTTATTATTTCTTCCCCCTTTTTTACAAAATTCAATTTTTGTATTCTTAAAAGGGACGGTAAGGATATGTATGATAGTCAAGTCAAGTCAAGTCAAGTCAAGTCAGCCAGTCAGCACAGGCTGAGAAACGCTGGGGTACTTAGTGTCGTACGGTCCGGAGGGACAGGTAGTGGTTGAGGGTCTCAAGTGAGTCTGAGTACGGGTAGTTCAGTTACTACGGTAGGTCGGTAGAGTAGGAGACAGCAGGGGAAGAAGAGAACGGGGGTTAGGGAGGGTCGTAATGTCAGAAAAGGTTACTTAGTTGTGAAGCGTACTCCACCGGTTTCATGACCTCAAAGTCGAAATCGTAGTAAGGAAGGTTTCTTTAGGGTCCGGACTAGAGGAAGTCTTACCTGACGAACCTAGAGGAACGTCAGGTTCCCTGAGAGTTCTCAGAGGAGGTTGTGGTGTCAAGTTTGCGTAGTTAAGAAGCCGCGAGTCGGAAGAAGTGTCAGGTTGAAAGTGTAGGTATGTACTGGTGCCCTTTTTGGTATCGGAACTGATCTGTCTGGAATCAGCCGTTTCATTACAGAGACGAAAACTTATATGATAGATCCAACCAATATTGAAAAGAAGGTTCCTCATTCACAGAAAATTAAAGTACCGACGTCAGTGGTAGACGTCTCTAAAACCGAGCCTCATTAGTTTCAATTGTTACTGTTCACCGAGAAATAAAATCTATTATTTACTTTTTCCATTTTTAATCTTAATCTTGCAGTTGTAAAACAGTAAGGATTACTCAATTACTTTGAACTCATTACTAGTACTTATCAAGGATTGTAGAGTGTGTGTGTTTTTCTCTTCTGAAGTAGATGAAATATTCCCTCCACGTGTTGGGATGTTCGGATGGACGATATTATCTCCCCGTCCCTTTAGGATTTACTCAGTCTAGTCGAAGATTGGTGATTGAATTCCACGGTCTTTCACTTTCACAATCAGCGAGTCAGTACAAGTTGAGACACTGGGGTACCTGACATCCGACAGTCTCCTTGTACAATTTTCTGTGTCCCTCTCTTCGTTAGTCGGTTTAGGTCTGACACCCTTAGAGAGGTCCTGTTTGTTGAACCAAAGAAGGTAAATTTATAATTATTATTCATTTTATGTCTCGACTCTCCTTTCTCTGTTCTCCACCTCCCCTTATCTTTCATTGGGTACGTTGGAGACAGTTGGTTTACGTGGAAAAAACTAAGACGAAGTCAGATGTTCCGTCCCCCTTTATCCTGTTGACACACGTTACCGAGCTATAACTACTATAATTTCAATTATAAATCCGTATTATTACCCTTATCTTAACATATTTCCCTGTTAAGATATAGAAAAGTTCTATGTCTGATTTTATAAATGTCTTATTTTTACTACGCTATAGATCCATGACGGAGTTTTATTAAACCCATTCACTCTCAGCTCCAAGTCTACTAAGTTCTGACGAGTACTCAACCCTTGACGACTTCGACTGAATCCTACTGTATCTCCGAATAAAAGGGAGATGGGAGACTCAAGAATCGATTGTGAGGGACATTATTTTCTGTCTTATTGTCTCTTTTTCTTTGTCTTCAAATAACTATACGTCTGGAGGATATATGGACCCTCTATGAGTCCTTTTGACTCATTGAGGACCGAGTTGAGTGATGGAATTTATGGTAGAACTCGAGTTCTTTTTGTCTTTTCACTCCATCATGAATACTCTCTAATTATCCTTTTCGTTGTCCCACCCTGACCAACACAGTACGTCTAAATTCCGAAGACCTTCTGAAGAGGTAACTGTCCTAAGAATACACTAAGTCTCGGTAGAAAGACCATGTTTCTCCCTCTGTGGGAATACTTACCTCTAAAGGAAATAGTCACATTTACAGGGAATGTCTTCCAATCGAATATGAGACAAAAGTCTCGAAGAGGACACAGATAAGATTTTTTTTTTTTTTTTTTTTGGTTTGTTGAGTCGAGTTTTATTAGGTTTCTACGTATAAGATCCGACTGTATAAGACGACGGGATATTAGGATACGACAAAAACATAAAAAGTTTATAAGAACTTTGAGATACACCGTGTGGACTTTGATTATGTTACAACATTCGGTTAATATGAAGTTAAAAAATTTAAAAATTACGATATTATTTTTGAATATGTACGAAAATTTTTGTTCTACTTTCACCTAACTTTTCTATTGGAAGTAAATAACTTCCTCCTGTGTCTTGTCCGAGGTAGAACTTTCGTCCTGAGGTAGAACCCGGTCTAACACCTGAAACTCGATATACGGGTCATAGATACCTTTGTTGTATGGTTACCTTTTGGTCTGGGGGGGGGAGGGGGACGGGTCACTTCCTCGGAGTCCTGGACATGGATCTGAGAGGTCATCGGATTTTCTTACATGATTAATAGAGACATTGTCTTGTTTCAAAATTTAGGGTAATACGAATAGTCCCATATTGGTGTCCGGATAACTATTTACAGATGACAAATTTATAGATCCGAATACTGTGTACTTAGTACCCTATTGAAACTAGTACAGAGAGAAAGTGGAACAGGTCTGATCAAAGTTCCTTAAACCCCTCCACCCAAACTCGTGTATATGAATCCCATATTTTCCAAAAGCGTTTTTGACCAGTCCCAGGAACCGATTCTCCTCTGAGACGGAACCCGGGCGGTCACATTATTTGACGTGAGGTGATAGACCTAATAGGAAGACCCACTCAAACAAAGGGTCTTGCACACCGATGTAATACTGAGTTCCAGTAGTGACACCTATAATGATTATGGTTTACCTATTATATTTGTGAGTTCTTGGTCGTCCCATGTGTGGCGTCCAAGGACAGGTAAACCGAGTTACGAGGAAGGAGGACAGGGAATGACACAACAGGAGTTACCAACGAGAGTGGGGTGACATGGAAAAAGTGGTGGTCGGGGTGAGAGATCAGAAGAGTCAACTCACCTCCACTCCTTGTAAATCTTGTTTTCCAACCCTTTATTTACATTTCTGGTTCATATCGAGAACCCCTTGGTCGAGAGTCGGTTCCGTCTTTGGAATGATACCCTGAGTCTCCAAAGACAAATGAAGAACGGGTAGTCAATTCGAGGTTTCACTTCTAAATGTGTTTATATACGAAGCATGTCATAGGTGGACCGGGTCTCTGGTAGTCGTTTTCACTGAAGTCTGTCTCTGGTTCACTGACCCATTGGTCCGTTACGATCCTGTAAAGATTCCCAGTACTCTTATCCTGTATTGAGGGCCGGTGAGTTGGGGAGAATCTCTTTCCCTGACTCACTTGGGTGAGACCGACAGACTCTAGTAGGGTGAATGTGTCGTCGTCCACCTCTGGAGTGGAGAGTCTCTCTTCGCGACTATTGGACCCTCCACCAGAGACACAGAGACCGGGTCCGTCTCCGAAGTCGAGGAGGAGAGGTGGGCCTCCCGGGACCCGTCTGTCTCTGGACAGGAGGGTTGGACGATAGACATACCTCCACGTGTGTCCCCGGTCCGTACGACCCTCGAGAGACCGATAAGACAGGATTAATCCTCACTGGATGTTCGTGTGGTTTAAGTTGTAATCAGACCATGAACAAAGAGATTCGTAATTTCCCTAAGGATTATGAGTGTCCTGTTTCCAAAAGCATCAAACTTAGGATTGGGATTTTCGAAGTGGGACTTGACCGTAGTAGACGGAGAAGAACGACCACGACGATACCAACCATTATCGTGTGACGAACCCTTAGTACCTATTAGACGTTCCGTAAGACACATGGTCTCCTTAATTCTCTCGACCTCCAGTGTTTCTTTTAGACAAATATAAAATTTCTTAGGACCCAAGTCAAATCTAGAAGGTGACAGATTTTATGCTTCTGGTCCCTGAAGGGACCATCAGGTCACCAATTCTGAGGTGTTAAGGTTACGTCCTCCGTTCCCAAACTAGGGACTAGTCCCTTGATACTAGGGTATACGGTTCAGCGTACCAGTTTTTTATTTTTATTTATTTATTTTGTTTTATACATGGTACGAAAAGATTTTTTTTAATTTTATTTTATGTTTCTGTCCTTTCGTCGTATCTGTCTTCTAGTGTTTTACCCTTCAATAAAGTACTTTGGTTAATAAGTCGAAAGTAAGGTAGATTGAGTCGTCTAAATTAGTGACTTTTGGGTTTGTGGTGGACGTCTAGTAAAGACTTTACACCGTCTGAGATCGAAAAAATATTCTTTATTGAAGAAAGATTGAAAAGGTTTGTCGTCCCCCAGTTGTCTATTCAGATCCTTTTGTCTTCATAAACACAACCTAAAGTCCGAAGAAAATCGACGGTCCCCTTTATAAGTTGCAAATGAAGAGTAACTCGAAATGACAGGGTTTTGAAGAACTTGAAGTGACGTAGTCTTACTTCTCAAGAAGGTAATAATAGGATTAGTCCGGTCGACCAGGATGGGTCGGTAGAGGGATTCTGGAGTCCGGACCCCGTGTGTGACACACGTCCTTTCACATAAGTCTGTAGTCTCTTCCTCTTGAAGAGGTGTAGGGTCATTGACTGGACCCCAAGAGTAAGAGTGACTCGTTTACACCGAGGTCTAAGTGTCTCTATGGTCGAGAAACGTTCGAAGGTCCATGAGACTCATTGTTGTAACTACTATACCCGTCTCTAGTTAAGGAGTTTCAGGGTTACAACAGTACAGGTTCTTGGTAATGGAAGGATGATTTCCTCGGTTATACATTCTGACACCTACCAATAAATCTTGAATCGAGTGGTCCAGTCAATGTTGGAGAAGGTGAACCCCTACCATTACTCCCTTTCACCGAAGGATTTCCCGAGGACCGGGTGGACTTGTTTCGTACTGTGACGACGATTATAACAGTTGTGGATCAGTGAAGTCCTTGGGTCCCAAGTTAGTGGAACCAAGGTGGGAGTAAATACTAGGGGTTAGACTGAAAGACAAGGTTCCTCAAGGATCATAGGATAAAGAATATGAATCCGGTTCCAGTCCACCGTACTCAGACTCTGGTACTTTTGTTTCGAGAATTCTACTCGGAAGGACTGGGACCTACTCGAGAGTCAGTAACTCTACCAGTCCGAGTCTTCAGTCTCGTGAACTCTCCTTTGGAGTCAGACAGGAAGTACGAAGTACACTGGTATCCGTGTACTATATTGACGACGACGACGACGACGACGACGACGATGACGATTTAGCGAAGTCAGTACAGGCTGAGACACGTCGGGGTATCTATCGTCGGGTGGTCCGAGGGGGTAGGGACCCTAAGAGGTCCGTTCTTGTGACCTCACCCAACGGTAAACGAAGAGGTTACGTACTTTCATTTTTCACTTTCACTTCAGTGAGTCAGCACAGGTTGAGGATCGCTGGGGTACCTGTCGTCGGGTGGTCCGAGGAGGTAGGTACCCTAAGAGGTCCGTTCTTGTGACCTCACCCAACGGTAAACGAAGAGGTTACGTACTTTCACTTTTCACTTTCACTTTAGTGAGTCAGCACAGGCTGAGGATCACTGGGGTACCTGTCGTCGGGTGGTCCGAGGAGGTAGGTACCCTAAAAGGTCCGTTCTCATGACCTCACCCCACGGTAGCGGAAGAGGGTACTATATTGACGAACCATGATTTGCAGGAGAGAGGAATTTACCCCCATTATATTATGGATACTCAATCAACTCAATTCGTTTCCTTATTTTGAAAATGGTGTATATTTCATGAGTATCTTCAAGGTTTAATATCATAAAAAGTTCATATGAATTATGATAATAATGATATGATGATTATCATGACGACACTGGTGGTAGTGTTGATGACTCATACTCGGGGAAATGACGATGATCATGAAGATCATGATGTTTCCTACTCGGGGGTGTAGACGTTCCAGGAACTGAAGGGTGAAGAGACGGTACTGGTGGGTTGTTGTCTGGAGGACTTTCTCCTCGGTCCCGAGGTGGAATACGTTGGAGTCCGGACCGGAAGGACCTTCATAAAGACCTCTATTTGTTAAAACCTTAGTTGTGAGGGGTGACGGGAAGGGTTCCGTGACGTCAATAGATCCACCAGACACGGGAGAGTCTCCATCGTGAGACGGGGTGTATGGACAGGGTAGGAGACCGTGTTACTGGTTGGGTGGACACAGTAGTTCCTCTCGAGATAGAGGGTCTTGATAGGTCAGTAGACACTCGACTGTCTAAGAGACCAAAGAGGTCAACATACCCCGTCTGAAGTGGATGGTTCGACGGATGACGAGGGTCACGGGAAGTCATTTTGTCTCAGAAAAAGAAAGGAAAAAGTTGGTACGGTACGTCGTACACCCTAGAATCAAGGGGTTTGTCCCTACCTTGGACGTAACCTTCGTACCGTAGAATTAGTGGTCTGGTGGTCCCTTCAGGTTGTCTCGGAGAATTCGTTGATGTGTCGGATGGACATTTGGTGGACTGGATGGGGGAATTGGGGTTGTGTCACCCGACTACTGTTGGGTGGTGGAAGAGGTGCATTTTCTGGAGAAAGAGTCGTTGACGTAGAAGGTAGGGACGACGGGAGTGTGTGAGTGTCCGACGGACACAGGGATTCCGTCGCGATTCCCTGGTGCCTCTCGTGCTCGGGGCGTCCCCCCGGACGTCGTTTGGGGGTCGTCCGAGTCGGTCTTGTCCCACGACGGTCGTGACACAGGGGTCCACCTGACAGGAGACCCCCTAGAACTGGGTTCGGGAAACCCCAGTACCTCCAATAATGGAGTACCGAAGACGGAAACCAGAAGGGACATGTAGGGAAGGAAGTGGGAGACGGTTACGGTCCGAGGGTCTGAGGTGGAAGTTGGTCATTAGGTGGGGGCGTCGGTCCCTGTCCTTGGTCGTACCCACCGAGTGTTTAAGAGGTGTTAAGTGTCACTTTGACCTCGAGGAGGGTTAGTCCCGGAAACCGAAGTCTATGGGTCGGGTGACCCTGACCCCGTCGGTCCCCTTACCCACACGAGAACCCTCGAGACCCGTTGAAGTCGACTCTACGTCTCTAGACCTAAGACAAGGGGAACTTCTCCTCCCCCACTGTTAGTGGTGAAATCCTTTTATAAATAGTCTACACTAGACTAGGTGCACTGGGTTGATAGAGTGATGACCCGAATATGGGTTTCTTTTGATATTAAGTTACATGTCATTTTTTTTTTTTTTTTTTTAGTGGTGTTTTAACATTTCATTAATAGGAGATTAATTTTATATAATGAATTAAAAAATTTTCTGTGTACTTAGAGTTATAAGTGACTTCGTGATAAATTTTACCGGTCCTGTACCTTCATTGGATTTACAGTTAGTTGTCTCTTTACCTATTTCTTTTACATCATGTAGATATGTCACCTTGCAATGAGTCGGTTTTTTCCTTGTTTTAACCTAGTAAACATCTCTACACCTACTTGGATCTCTCACCGTATGTCTCACTTTATTCAGTCTTTCTCTTTTGTTTATAACAAATAATTACGTATATCCATCTTAGACTTTGTTTGTTATATTTACTAGAATTAATATTTCGTCTTTACTTCTTTAAATACCTATGTTCCCCCTTCCCCTCTACCTTACTTGACCCTTTCGTACTAACTGTATAGAAGTGATGATACATATTTTATCTATCGATTACTCTTGGATGACATATCGCGTCCCTTGAGATGAGTCACGAGACACCACTGGATTTACCCTTCCTTTAGTTTTTTTCTCCGTTACATACACAAGTATATCGACTAAGTGAGACGACATGTCGTCTTTGATTAAGTTGTAACATTTCGTTGATATAAGGTTAATTTTAACTTTTGTTAATAAACGACTCTTGGACACGATAACATTGACCCTTCTCAGTTAAAACTGAGAAGGTACTATCTAGACACAAAATCCGGTGTAAACAACAACGTCAGTGTGTATTACCGGACGGAGTCTCTTAGGACGGGGAGACGGACCGACAATTTGCTTTAACGGAAACAAGTCTTGGGACAGGTGGACATCTACCGTCCTTACTTCTTTAATTGTGTAGGGGGACGGACTCCGAACGGTAACATCCTCTATGAACGTTCTAATTTTCCGGAAAATTGAAACAAAGGAGTGGAGTGGAGTGGAGTGGAGTAGAGACTAGGTATTTTCTTGGACCGTAGATCTTGAGGGTGTCCTACCAATGAAACTCTGTAATAAGACGGTGGAAGAACCAGTCGGTCGAGACGTAGGGAGTCTAAGTAACCGTCGCTCGTCACACTCGAACCTGAACCATTGTAATGACCCCGAGACCAGGTTTAAATGAAAGAATTTTGGTACTCCGTGTATAAGGAACTCCAAGATCCTATAAAAAAACCTGTTCCTAGTAATATAGTAAATGATTAGTGGTTGTTATAACGGTAGGGGTTCTTTTTCTTTAAGTTTTTTCGTTTTACCGACAGACCCCTCCGGAATGTTTCTCGACACTTTTCTTCTCTCCGTTTTTCGGTTCCTCTTGTCCTTTCTATATGGGTAAACTTACGTCTCAAGGTTTCTTATCGTTCCTCTCTATTCTTTTGCAAGGAGTCCCTAGTTACGTTTCTTTATCTCCTTTTGTTATCTTACCCTTTCTGATCTCTAGAGAAGTTCTTTTAATCTCTATGGTTCCCTTGTAAAGTATGTTTCTACCCGAGTTATTTCTCGTCTTTACCATACCTGGATTGTCTTCGTCTGCTATAATTCTTCTCCACCGTTCTTATGTGTCTTCTTGATAGGTTTTTTCTAGAAGTACTGGGTCTATTAGTGCTACCACACTAGTGAGTTGATCTCGGTCTGTAGGACCTTACACTTCAGTTCACCCGGAATCCTTCGTAGTGATACTTGTTTCGATCGCCTCCACTACCTTAGGGTCAACTCGACAAAGTTTAGGACTTTCTACTACGACACTTTCACGACGTGAGTTATACGATCGTTTAAACCTTTTGAGTCGTCACCGGAGTCCTGACCTTTTCCAGGCAAAAGTAAGGTTAAGGTTTCTTTCCGTTACGGTTTCTTACGAGTTTGATGGCGTGTTAACGTGAGTAGAGTGTACGATCATTTCATTACGAGTTTTAAGAGGTTCGGTCCGAAGTCGTTATGCACTTGGCACTTGAAGGTCTACAAGATCGACCAAAATCTTTTCCGTCTCCTTGGTCTCTTTTTAAAGGTTACAGGCGACCTAGTAACTTTTTCGTTCTCTCAAGGTTTTTGTAGATGAAGACGCAACAACTGATACGGTTTCGGAAACTGACACACCTAGTGCTATTTGACACCTTTTAAGACTTTCTCTACCCGTATGGTCTGGTGGACTGGACGGAGAACTCTTTGGACATACGTCCAGTCCTTCGTTGTCAATCTTGACGTGTACCTTGTCTGACCAAGGTTTATCCTTTCCATATACAGTTCCGACATATAACGGTGGGACGAATAAATTGAATATACTTCTCGTGTAGAACTCTTTGCGACCCGACCTTCTTCGTGTTCGACCTTAGTTTAAACGGTCCTTTTCATAGTTATTGGATTCTATACGTCTACTGTGGTGGGAAGACCGTCTTTCACTTCTCCTTGATTTTTCAGAGAACTACTTTCACTTTCTCCTCTCACTTTTACAACCGAATTTCAAGTTGTAAGTCTTTTGCTTCTAGTACCGTAGACCAGGGTAGTGAAGCACCATTTATCTACCCCTTTGTCACCTTTGTCACAGTCTGAAATAAAACTCCCCGAGGTTTCAGTGACGTCTACCACTGACGTCCGTACTTTAATCTTCTTTCGAATGAGGAACCTTCCTTTCAATACTGGTTATATCTGTCGTGTAATTTTTCGTCTCTGTAATGAAACGGTTGTTTCCAGACAGATCGGTTCCGATACCAAAAAGGTCATCAGTACATACCTACATTCTCAACCTGATATTTCTTTCGACTCGTGACTTCTTAACTACGAAAACTTGACACCACAACCTCTTCTGAGAACTCTCAGGGAACCTGACGTTTCTCTAGGTTGGTCAGATAGGAATTCCTCTAGTCAGGACCTACAAGTAACCTTCCTGACTACAACTTCGACTTTGAGGTTATGAAACCGGTGGACTACGTTTCTCACCTGAGTAAACTTTTCTAGGACTACGACCCTTTCTAACTTCCGTCCTCCTGTTCCCCTACTATCTCCTACTCTACCAACCCATCGTAGTGGTTGAGTTACCTATACTCAAACCCATTTGAGGTCCGTAACCACTACCTGTCTCTCCGGACCGCACGACGCTAAGTACCCCAACGTCTCTCAGTCTGTGCTGACTCCGTGACTTGACTTGACTTGTTATAGGATTGAACCTTATTTTGTAGAAAAGAAAAGTCAGGAAGAAAGGTCCTATGATGTAAAATTAGTCAATTTTCCTTTTCTCATTAGGGGGTCTCTAGTTCAGGAAATTCATAGAAACATAAGATTTCTATTTATGTTGGTAACTCGATATAGTACAAAGGATCTGTAAAATAGGAGACTAAAATTTGGTGACCGGACAAAGGGATGGTCAACGTAGGTAGAGCCATGACTAGACGTACATATGTCGTTACATTACATATATTTTCGAAAATGGAGTTTTTCGAATTTTTAACGTTTTCCGTTTATCCTAAAGGTCATTGTGAAATACTAACGAAAGTAATTTCTTCCGAGGGCACGTAGAAAGAGTCGAGAGAAGTGAAGGACTAGGGTCATGGACACTACTCTTTGTCTCGTGTCACTTGTCGTACAGGTGGTTTCACCTTTCCCCCGTCCCGTCTCACCTTCTGCTCGGACGTGATGTCCCACGAGATACCGACGTGTTATCTACGGTCGATGGACGAGTGTCCCGAAGACACTCGTTTCTACTTGCCACGTCTGGGACTTCGTAGTCCACACAAAGGGAAGTTCCGAACAACTTTTCAGGATCAGAGCCCTTTACTCAAGGACGGTTTGAAACCCCTTAAGTGTCGTGGTACTTGTCGAGTTCTCTCGTTTGTGGAAGGAGGACGACGTCTTTTCTTCGATTAAGACTGATGTACAACCTTTGACAAAGAGACTGAACGAAAAACAACGAAAACAATAATGTCAGTATACATTACCGGACGGAGTCTCCTGGGACGGTGAGACGGACTGACATTTGATTTCACGGAAACAAGTCGCGAATCTATTAGACTGGAGGGGTGGACACTTATCTTCTCTAATTATGAGGGGAAGGTTTCCGACCGGTAAGGGAACCTCTACACAACGTCCTGACTTTTAGGAAAGTGAAATGAAGGGGTGACGGAGAGGGAGAGTTAAGACGTAAAACTGAAATCAAGGAGTAACGAAGGAAGAGAGACTGAGATGTTTTCTTGGACCGTAGGTCTGGAACTGTTCTACCAATGAGACTCAGTGGTCAGACGGTAGAAGACCCAGTCGGTCGAAAGGCTTTTTTCAGTATAAGGAACGGAGTTATGGAACAGAGAGTCTAAGTAACCAGACAGTACGCCACTCGTCTCACTCGAACCTGAGTCATTGTGAGGTCCCTGGAGTGGAGGGCCCTGTCTCCAGTCGGAGGTTCCGAAGCTGACACCCGAGGAGGGTGAACGTGTCTACGTATCCCTTGTATCTGAGGGACTTTAGGTTGCACCCGATTGGTCTCAATCGGACTCTGTCCACTCATACGGTCCAGTCCCCTCCTCCGAGTCTTCTTGGGTCTCCTTCCGTTTCGGAGGGCGGTGTGTGTGTGGAAATCGGGGTGTACCTTTAAGAGTGAGAGGGAGGGGAAGAGGGACGACGGACACGAGTGGGAACATCGAGAAGAGGTGCCATGACCGTCGCTAGAAGGCCTTCGTGGCTCATGTACAGTAGAAAAACATTAGAGGCAAACACTGGTTAAAATTTGTTCCCTAAATAGGTGGACAATTTTTAATTCTCTTTTCTTCTCTCTACATTTAAGTTTTATGTATAGAACAACGTCTCTTCTTCGGTTAAGACTGAGTTACAACTTTTGACAAAGAAACTGAACGAAAATAATCATTTTAGTATGTGTTACCGGAGGATTTTCTTGGGAACTGGAAGACGAACTGACATTTGATGTCACGGAAACAAGTCGAGTACCTTTCTATCAAAGAGGGAGGGATGGACACTCAAGTCAAGTCAAATCAGTGAGTCAGCACAGGCTGAGAAACGTTGGGGTACTTAGCGTCGTGCGGTCCGGAGGGACAGGTAGTGGTTGAGGGTCTCAAGTGAGTCTGAGTGTAGGTAGCTCAGTCACTACGGTAGGTCGGTAGAGTAAGAGACAGTAGGGGAAGAGGAGAACGGGGGTTAGGGAGGGTCGTAGTGTCAGAAAAGGTCACTCAGTTGAGAAGTGTACTCCACCGGTTTCATAACCTCAAAGTCGAAATCGTAGTAAGGAAGGTTTCTATAGGGTCCCAACTAGAGGAAGTCTTACCTGACCAACCTAGAGGAACGTCAGGTTCCCTGAGAGTTCTCAGAAGAGGTTGTGGTGTCAAGTTTTCGTAGTTAAGAAGCCGTGAGTCGGAAGAAGTGTCAGGTTGAGAGTGTAGGTATGTACTGGCGACCTTTTTGGTATCGGAACTGATCTGCCTGGAATCAGCCGTTTCATTACAGAGACGAAAACTTATATGATAGATCCAACCAGTATTGAAAAGAAGGTTCCTCATTCACAGAAAATTAAAGTACCGACGTTAGTGGTAGATGTCACTAAAACCTCGGGGGTTTTTATTTCAGTCTGTGACAAAGGTGACAAAGGGGTAGATAAACGGTACTTCACTACCCTGGCCTACGGTACTAGAAGCAAAAGACTTACAACTCGAATTTCGGTTGAAAAAGTGAGAAGTGAAAGTGAAAGTAGTTCTCCGCAAAATCAAGGAGAAGTGAAAGACGGTATTCCCACCACAGTAGACGTATAGACTCCAATAACTATAAAGAGGGCCGATAGAACTAAGGTTGAACACGAAGAAGGTCAGGTCGCAAAGAGTACTACATGAGACGTATCTTCAACTTATCCGTCCCACTGTTATATGTCGGAACTGTATGAGGAAAAGGATAAACCTTGGTCAGACAAGAAGGTACAGGTCAAGATCGACAACGAAGGACTGGACGTATGTCCAAAGAGTTCTCCGTCCAGTCCACCAGACCATAAGGGTAGAGAAAGTCTTAAAAGGTGTCAAATGACACTAGGTGTCAGTTTCCGAAACCGTATCAGTTATTTCGTCATTATCTACAAAAAGACCTTGAGAGAACGAAAAAGGTACTAGGTCGCCTACAACATCTTCTATAATTGTGTGGGGAAGGTTTCCGACCGGTAAAGGAACCTCTACAAAACGTTCTGACTTCTGGGAAAATGAAAGGACGGAGACGGAGAGATAAAATGGAAAACTGAGATCGAGGAAAAACAAAAAGAGAGACAGTAGATATTTTCTTAGACCATAGGTCTGGGGTTATTCTACCAATAAAACTCCGTAATCGGACCGTAACATGTCCTCTGTCCCTAGTTCTGGTAGGGGTTCTTTTTCTTTACGTTTTTTCGTTTTACCGACAGACCCCTCCGGAATGTTTCTCAAGACTTTTCTTTTCTTCGTTTTTCGTTTCCTTCTTTCCTTTCTACATTGGTAAACTTACGTCTCAAGTTTTTTTTATCGTTCCTCTCTATTCTTTTGAAAGGAGTCCCTAGTAACGTTTCTTTATCTCCTTTTGTTATCTTACCCTTTCTGATCTCTAGAGAAGTTCTTTTAATCTCTATGGTTCCCTTGTAAAGTACGTTTCTACCCGAGTTATTTCCCGTCTTTACCATACCTGGATTGTCTTCGTCTTCTATAATTCTTCTCCACCGTTCTTATGTGTCTTCTTGATAAGTTTTTTCTAGAAGTACTGGGTCTATTAGTGCTACCACACTAGTTGGTGGATCTCGGTCTGTAAGACCTTACACTTCAGTTCACCCGGAATTCTTCGTAGTGATACTTGTTTCGATCACCTCGACTACCTTAGGGTCAACTCGACAAAGTTTAGGACTTTCTACTACAACACTTTCACGACGTAAGTTATACGATCGTTTAAACCTTTTGAGTCGTCACCGGAGTCCTGACCTTTTCCAGGTAAAAGTAAGGTTAGGGTTTCTTTCTGTTACGGTTTCTTACGAGTTTGATGGTGTGTTGACGTGAGTAGAGTGTGCGATCATTTCATTACGAATTTTAAGTGGTTCGGTCTGTAGTCGTTATGTACTTGGTACTTGAAGGACTACAAGTTCGACCAAAATCTTTTCCGTCTCCTTGGTCTCTAGTTTAACGGTTGTAGGCGACCTAGTACCTTTTTCGTTCTCTCAAGGTCTTTTTGTAGATAATGACGAAATAACTGATACGGTTTCGGAAACTGACACACCTAGTGTTATTTGACACCTTTTAAGACTTTCTCTACCCTTATGGTCTGGACTGGACGGAGAACTCTTTGGACATACGTCCAGTCCTTCGTTGTCGATCTTGACCTGTACCTTGTTGTCTGACCAAGGTCTATCCTTTTCCTCATACAGTTCCGACATATAAAAGTGGGACGAATAAATTGAATATACGTCTTATGTAGTACTCTTTGCGACCCGACCTTCTTCGTGTTCAACCTTAGTTCTATCGGCCCTCTTTATAGTTATTGGAGTCTATACGTCTACTGTGGTGGGAATACCGTCTTTCACTTCTTCTTGATTTCTCAGAGAACTACTTTCACTTTCTCCTCTCATTTTTCAACTGAATTTCGAGTTGTAAGTCTTTTGCTTCTAGTACCGTGGACCAGGGTAGTGAAGTACCGTTTATCTACCCCTTTGTCACCTTTATCACCGACTGAAATAAAAAACCCTGAGGTTTTAGTGACATCTACCACTAACGTCGGTACTTTAATTTTCTATCGAATGAGGAATCTTCTTTTCAATACTGGTTGGAGCTGTCGTATAACTTTTCGTCTCTGTAATGAAACAGTTGTTTCCAGGTAGATCAGTTCCGATAACAAAAAGGTCACCAGTACATACCTACACTTTCAACCTGATATTTCTTTCGACTCGTGACTTCTTAACTACGAAAACTTGACACCACAACCTCTTCTGAGAACTCTCAGGAAACCTGACGTTTCTTTAGGTTGGTCGGGGAGGATTTCCTCTAGTCAGGACCTACAGGTAACCTTCCTGACTACAACTTCGACTTTGAGGTTATGAAACCTGTGGACTACACTTCTCGACTGAGTAAACTTTTCTGGAACTACGACCCATTCTAACTTCCGTCCTCCCTTTCCCCTGGTTTCTCCTACTTTACCAACCTACTGTAGTGACTGAGTTACCTGTACTCAAACCCATTTGAAGTCCACAACCACTATCTGTCCCTCCGGACCGTAAGACACCAAGTAGCCCAGTGTTTCTCAGTCTGTATTGACTCGCTGACTTGACTTAACTTGGACGGTAAAAGGGACAGTCAAGGGGTCAGTTTCAGATGGAACGGAGTCATCGAGCAGACAGTCTAAGTAGTCGGATAACACTCCGCTCGTATCACTCGAACCTGAGCCATTGTTAGAGATTAATCTTGGGATATAATTACCCGAAATAATATTTCTTTTCAGATGTAAAATTTATATATCTCTCTACTGACCCCCCTTATATACCCGTAGGGACTACCGAGTCACCATTTCTTAGGTGGACGATTACGTCTTCTGTGTCTAAATTAGGGACCCAGTCTTTCTAGGGGACCTCTTCCTTTACCATTGAAGGAGGTCGTAGAACGGAACCTTTAGGGTCCGTGTGTCCTCGGACCGCCCGATAGCAATTACTCTAGTGCTTTCTCAGTCTATGTTGAATTACTGATTTGTTGTTATATATACTGATTTGTAAGTATATATACGGGATCGAGATGTGTGACGATGACGACGACGACGATTCAGTGAAGTCAGTACAGACTGAGACACTCTGGGGTATCTGTTGTCGGGTGGTCCGAGGGGTCAGGGACCCTAAGAGGTCTGTTCTTGTGACCTCACCCAACGGTAAAGGAAGAGGTGTGACTTCCCCAGGATTCTCGTTTCTGTGTGGTCGACGTTTCTTGTAAGGTCGCGGGTCTACAATCTCCAAAACAAAGAAATTGGATGTGTTAATGTTTTATAAAAAGAACACTACTCTTGGAAGTGTCAACTCTTTATTTTATGACGAAGGGTATAGTCATTTGTTTCCTATAGTCACAGTAGTTACTAACGTCACTTCTTAGATTCGATGAGGTAAAACAATTGTCTTTTTAAGGTAAAACATTCCAAGACCCTTTTCTCGGAAACCTTTAGGGGACTGGAGTGAGGTGACGGGTGCTCGGTTAGCCTGGGGTCTGGTTTTAGAGGACTGAATTGCGAGTCCTTGAACACCAGATGGATCTGTTATCCCTGGTTAATTCTTGGTTGTGTGTTGGGAAACTTTCTTTCACTGTTTAGTCTGCAAGGGGATGGATCTTTAGGAAAAAAAAAGGTACATATGAGGGATATATTCGTTACATTAGGTTTTGGGTCCCGAGGAGGGATATCGGCGACACAACCATAGTCACCCTCGGGGTCGAGCTCGAACCATTATTCTTGAGAGAACGAAAACGTAGCCTATAGTCGAGGGACCACCAGTAACCCTCTAATACGCTGAACCCGTATTGTAAACCCCCGAGTAGGCCCTAGAGGGTAGTCGAGGTACCCTTCTGACTAGGCCTCTCAGTAGACGTTGGTCATTCGAAAAAAGACAGAAAGAAAAACAAAGACTGTCCCGGATAAAAGACTCTGACCATATACTGAGTCCGTCTGCGTGGTTACCCAGTGGCCACCCCCAGTAACCCTCTGTAGGGGTTGGGAGAGCCTCCCCTACCTCGTGGGGACAAGAGACATCTGCTATCGCCCAGCGAGGGTGACTTGTCGGCCTCCGGCAGCAGAAAGTCAAAACGGAGGGTCTCCACATAAAGAGGACAGAGAGACAGACAGACACACCGACAAGCATAACAGACACAATTAAATGGTTGTAGACTGACTAGGTCCCTACTACACCGTTGCGGTAAGATCGGGGTGTGGAGATAGGAACCAATGACTATTAAAACTCCTCCAGTTCTACGCGCGAGTACTGGAGTCACATCTTTAATTTTCCTTATGTAATTAGTGAAAAACGTCGCGTCTTACCGACTGGAAGGTACATCCGACTGGGAGTCTTCCGTGGAAAACTGAACCCTTGACATGTGGTTCAGACTCTATAGTAGAAGTCTGGCGTCTAGCCTGTGGGACTGGTTCAAGGGATATAGTATCATACCCTTCTATAGTATAACGCGGGGGGGAGGAACCCATTTTGGAAAAAACGGAGTTGTCCCTAAAAGATGGCGAGTCCACAACCGCTGTGCACATCCTTTCTTGGGTTTCTTAGTGTTCCTCGGACTTGGTTGCCGCGGCGATATGGGGTAGAACGTCCCCCCTCAATAATTCCCTTCGTGTGACTAACTTTGGCGGGTGGGACCGGTCCGTGGTATCATTGGTAAACGTACTCTACAAAATACTGTCCTCTAGGACTATTCCTTATGTCTTGATTATTCGGAGGTGGTTGGTCTTCTCAAGTCCTTTCCAGATTTCCTCTGTGGCGCACAGGCAGGTGAAGGGTCTTGGTGGTTTTTTGGGCTGTAACGTTCGGTGCGCCGTCTCGTCAAGAGGATCCAAAGGAATGGGACGACGAGAGGTGGACCCACGGGAAAGGGTCATTTTAGAGAGTGAAACAGTCGTGTACACAGAGGAGCCTGTTAAGTAAAGGCTCACAATCTGTTCTCGGGTCAAAACCCGGGACCTTCCCCAGGGAGAAGGACGTTGTTTGCCACTGAGACCACCCTGAGAAGAAGTGTCTCTGACTGTAGGACTGGTGAGCCCATGAGTCCCCGGTCGAACGGACGGTTACCTGGTCTGGGTCGCCGGCCTTGACACTGGGAAAACAGGGACCAGAGGAGGATTAAACCTGTTGACCGGTCTCACGGGTCTGACCATTCCTTGTTCTCTGAAATAACTAGAGAGAGGGGAAGGGAGAGAGAAAGGAGAGGAATTGGGAAGGATAGGAAGGGACAAAAAGATCAGGGGGCCAGGACCCGCGTCCTCAGACCAGCTTCTCGGGAGTCGGACTCAAGTCCTAACCTCTGACTAGTGGAGGAGAACCGTCTCTTGAGCTTAAGACCAAGACTAAAGACCATCCCGACTCAAGGTCAAGAGGGAAGAGACCTCCGGGTCCCTTTTCAGGGTATTACGGACCCATAGACATCCACCGTCCTCTGCAGATATTCCGGTGGGGAAAACGGGGGGGAGGGTGGAGGAGGGGGAAGAAAAAGTTCGACCGAAGGAAAGGAGGGAACTTTAGAAACTACAATCATGAATCTAGACTTCAAGACACAGACATATCCTCTAAAAGACTCTCTGATAAAAACATAAATTCCCGAAGGGACGACCTCCGCTCCAATTTCGCAGACGGACCTTATACCCTCTAGACCCAAGCTAGGGACCCAGCTCTTCTAGGGTACCTCTTCCTTTACCGTTGGGTGAGGTCATAAGAACGGATCTCTTAGGGTACCTACCTTTCCGAACCACACGATGTCAGGTGGCCAGCGTTTGTCAGTCTATGCTGACTCGCTGAAGTGAAAGTGAAAGTGAAACTACTCCTGACGGTCCAAATATACACACACAAAATTGAGACACAAGACACAACACTAAAAACTACCGGTAAAACGAAACAGACCGGTGGTACACCAAATCTGGACGGCGGTAAAACAATCTTGAACTAAAACAAAGGGACACGGAACTCTGGTCCCGAGAGTCCTTGTGAATAGATCTGGTAGAGATTGAGGACTGTGACTCCTTTTTCCCTTTTTTCTGAACTTCGATCTAGAACGTGACACAGACAGATTTATACAGAACCATACAGAGACAGAGACCCATTATAAAAACTCCAATCAAACATATACTCGAGATAAATAAACCGAATTTTTTTCCATTCGTGAATGTTTAGTTCATTAAGATTTAATTTGTTATTTAAGGTCCAAGTACACTTGACCCTTTATAAGTTACAATTTATGGACTAAAATTACAAACAAACAACTGGATAGATTATATCTGTACAGAATCTCATTAATTGTAATTCATCTTATAAAAGTAACATGGATTCCAAATTATATTCAATTTATAATATAGACAATGTTCAAACAGTTGTTCCTTTAATGGAGTTCACTTTTTTTGAATCGTTCTCAAAATCTTTAATAGTGACCATAAATACGAGTGGTTAGATATTTTACCATTATATTTTCAATCAATAACCAACGATTTTCTTTCATTCCTCATACAAAAGTCACTTTTTTTTTTTTCCCATACTATTTTATGATTTTTCTCAATACGTACTAGTCCTAAAAGATTTTAACCTAATGTTAATCAATCTATTCATCTAAAACAATTCTTACTGTGTCGGTATTTTTTTTTTTTTTTTTTGACCAATCTCAGTTGATCCAGGTTCTACCGTGTCGACTGAAAGTGATCTGGAACTCGGAGCCATAAATGTGTGTGACACTGTATAGTTGTTCGATTCACTATGTGGGTAGTTATAACTGATTTAGATTGGTTTACAAGATTTGGGAAAATTAACTAGAAAAACTGTTTTGAAGGATTTATCTTGAGAAAACTTCAAGAAAACTAGAGATCGATTGAAACCCCACGAAGTCTCCCGGGGACCTTGTAGGGTTTTTCTCTATAATTTGACACAAATAAACCAACCAATTAATGTACCTTTTCTAATAGTTTACTCATTATTTAGACGAGTACAATATTACATACTATTTTAATGATTATGTCTATAGGATCTTTAATGTACCTCAAAAATTGTAAGACTATACAGGACTATAAAATTACCTTTTGGACTACTGAAGTGTTTTCAATTGTTTTCCTGACTTACTTGCTCGCTTATACGAATATTGAAAATACCAAAGATAGACTTTTTAATACCCAAATTTAGAATACAAAAGTCCCTCATCCCTTTTAGAAGGAGAGTTTGATTAATACTGTTATGAAACCATTTTCATTTGCAATATTTGTTTTGTTAATATAAAAGATAGACTGAGGAAGTTTTTAACCTTCAAGAATCCAAAGGTCATTCAAATAGTTTACTCAATCCTTCCAATAGAGTACCCATCTTTTTAGAGTTCTTTAAAAACTCTGGAATTTTTCCCTTCTTAAGTGGATCTAAACAATCCGTTTTAGACACTATTCGGAAACCACACTCAAAGGGTCGGAACAAAATAAAATTTTCAAGTCAGACTCTGAGATATTTACAAAGTCGTTTTATTTTTCGGATATTAGTTAATACCAATATTTTTAGTAGTCTGGCTTTAATCACTCTTGTCTGGATAAAACGTTTGTTTGATCGGAATTAAACGAATATAAATTATTTTCATTCCCATTGAAACTCCTCTTTTTCTATAAAGTTTTACAATTTACGGTCAAACAATTACCTCCATACGTAGATCATTCTGAGTAGAGAATCTATCAAGAAACGACAATACACTATAATTACATTTTAAATTAACTTGCGAACTTCTTGTGGGATGCAAACAAAGACTTCGAATAGAGTCATTAGATAGAAACCCACTTCTAGTCTACGGAGTACTGGACGTTGGTCCTGACCTTTTTCTGTATTAAATTCCCTGACAGAGGTTGTACCTACCTTCCTGAAAAAAATAGTCCTTTTGATGTGATGTGGTCCTACTCTTCTGCTGCTGTAGTCTCCATCTGTCGAAGGGGTTCTACGACCTGGACTAAACATACTAGTAAATACAAAAGAACTGAAGAATCTGGAAACGTATATTCAGTTTACGAAAAGATAGTATCCGAACTAGGATACGATCAAAATTTTTAGTTAGGTTAACAACCCAAACACCGGTTAATGGACACAGATCAAGACCTAATGGAACCATTTAAAGAGATGATGGTATGAGTCTTACCAACCGGGGCTCTTTTAAATGAAATTTTTTTAATATCAGTATAAGTCCAGTGACACGTCTACTGGACTCTATATGACCCGATGTAGATTACCTTCAAGAATTGTATTCAGAATGAACACTGAAATGATTATGACGACCGATACAATAAACATAAAGTGGACAAAATGTTTTAACGACAAAGAATGTGACAGTTTATACACACACTCCGGAGATTATCTTATTATATATCAGGGTATACTCTAGCTACTACCATTGTCACATTGAGATCTATACCGTTCTTCGTTGTTCTCCCTTATAAAAGGACCTGGTTCTTCGATCATTCTGTTCACCAGGTCTCTTAAAACCTATGACAAAATACCGGATCAGGTCATTGTCGTGTAACTCACCGGACAGTTGTCTTAGAAACGGTTTGGACTCTTACCTGTAAGAGTCGTGGTACCCTATTTTACCAGTACTTTACGGGGGGAGTTTTAGTACCAGTTCAAATACTCGTTTTTCCCCGAGACGGTTGACTTCTGACTGTGAACGGTAGATGTAGATGTTTCTAATTTAGTACCAGCGACGTTGATGCCTGAAAGTTACCGGGACTTTCCTCAAGTCCCACTTTTAGTCCTTACTCTGTGAGACACGAGACCTTTTTTGACCGTCTTGTCCGGAAGTCTATCAATCTAGAAAAGTCCTCTTCTAAAATACTCAAGGTTAAGAACGTAGAAGAGCATGGATCTCTTTGTGACTGTAGTGATTGCCACTTTAGACGAAACCGATAATTCCTTTTCAAATGTTAATTTTCAGTTTTATCTCATCGCTGAGATATGTACCTGTAGTGGTCTAGTTGTGGCTTTAGTCTAACTAATATAAGAAACGTCGGTTTCTACCTCTTCGAGATATGTCAGTTGTTTTTGTTCTGGTCCTCGACTGACACCGAGTCTAGCACTTGAGGAATAATAGTTTAAGTCTGAGTTTAACTTTTTTCATCCCTTTTGGCGATCTGGTAAGTCGATACTGGATTTAGTTTAGGGAATAATAATATGTCACCTTCACTCTTTATCCAAATTCTCGGATCTAGACTATCTATCTCACGGACTACTTGATACCTTACTCCAAACACTGTAACATGTCCTCTGTCCCTAGTTCTGGTAGGGGTACCTTTTCTTTACGTTTTTTCGTTTTACCGACAGAACCCTCTGGAATGTTTATCGACACTTTTCTTCTCTCCGCTTTTCGTTTCCTCTTTTCCTTTCTATATTCGTAGACTTACGTCTCAAGGTTTCTTATCGTTCTTCTCTATTCTTTCGGAAGAAGTCGCTAGTTACGTTTCTTTAGCTCCTTTTGTTGTCTTACCCTTTCTGATCTCTAGAGAGGTTCTAAAGCTCTGAACCCGTATTGTAATCGGCGGAGGGAGACTCACTCACTTGACCACTCAGGAAACCCTTGTGTCCTTCCTTTGTTTGTTTGTTTGTTTTTTGGGACGATATACAACAAGACAAGTCAGCGAGTCAGTACAGACTGAGTAACACTGGGGTACCTGACGTCGTGCGGTCCCAAAGGACGGGAAGTGCTAGAGGGTCTCAAACGAATTTGAGTATAGGTAACTCGACTACTACGGTAGGTTGGTAAAGTAGGAGGTAACGGGGAGGAGGAGGACGGGAGTTAGGAAGGGTCGTTGTCCCAGTTTGACGTCGTTGAGGGTTATCACTGGGGTCTCCCTCGAGTCCTACTGTTTTGTGTCCTATGACCACAATACGGGTTCAGCGCTTTAGAGGGTCACTGGTGGTCCCTCGGTCATAGGTTACGTTTTCGTTCTCTCAAAAATAATGGTTCGAGCTCGACCCCGAGGGTGATAATAGTTACGTCACCGATTCCTCTCCTCGGGGCTTGAGACCCAATGTAACGAATATATCCCATAAGAGCACGTTTTTTAAACTTTTTACCCTCAAAGACCCAACCCTCTGCAGATTAACCAATGGAAGACACCTTCCCAATCCATAACCCAAGACTAACCAAAAGTAAAGGACCCGACCGGTACCCAAGACTATCTAAGGGTAAAGGGCCCGAATTAAGTTTAAAGGACCCGTCCAGTATTCAGGACTTGTATTTCAGTCCTCTAGGACTAGACCCTAGACTGACCGAGTGTCCACCACCCCACTCCAGTCCCCTAAAGGTTTCTGAGAAAGGAGTCTTGAGATTTTACCTCAGAAAAAATTGTTTTACCCCACCGAATCCAAGAAGTGACAGGGGACTATTGACTCCACGTATAGTTTCCTTAATAAAGGTACTCGGTTCTAAGGACGTAGAAGGGTAAGTTTCTTTTCGTGATTTAAGAAATTAAACTCTATAGACCAAAAGAAAGTAATTCTTATTATAAAACTACAAGTCTGATAGACAGGAAATCCCCATTTGAGGATATATTGACCCGAGATGTGGGAGTGGAGGAGTCTTGTGAAAAGAGTCCCAATGAACTCTACGAAGGAGGATCTGAACTTTAGAATTCTTATAGATGACTTATTTTGTATTGACAGTTATAAATCCGAGACGTTAAAAAAAGTTAGCTGAGAGAATCCACGAAACGACGACAGCACAGGATGAGACACGTTGGGGTATCTGCCGTCGGGTCGTCCTAGGGGACAGGGACCCTAAGAGGTCCGTTCTTGTAACCTCACCAAACGGTAAACGAAGAGGTTACGTACTTTCACTTTTCACTTTCACTTCAGTGAGTCAGCACAGGCTGAGAATCGTTGGGGTACCTGGTGTCGGATGGTCCGAGGAGGTGGGTACCCTAAAATGTCCGTTCTCATGACCTCACCCAACGGTAACGGAAGGAATCCGTGAAATCCACGAAAGTTTATACGTTATATTATTAAAAAGTTACATAATCATCAAACCCCCTCTATTAAAATTGAAATAAATACCAACGTGACCCAGAAGTAACGACACTTACCCGAAAGAACTCAACACAGCTCGTCCCGATGAGAGATCAACATACGAGTCCGAAGAGTAACACTACCGAAGGGAATAACCCCGTGTACCCGAGGTACGACGTACCCGAATCAACGGGACGTCGTACACTCTATAAGGGTCTGGTCCCTGACTTTGACACAAGGGACATAACCGTCCACCTAAGAAATGCTCACCTGGTGGTCCTTTCAGACGTTATGTCATAATAATTGATATTAATGACTGGACCTGTCATTCAGAAGTACTAAATAAACATTGACCTTAAAACACGGAAAACAAGGGGAAGTGGATCTAGGACCAAAAATTACATAAAAAAGTATTTTCCTTGGTCCGAGGAACTTCGTTACCGATTGAGGTTCCAACCCTATGACACACGTTCGTGGACTGTTAATCGACAAAACTAATATTACATTAAAGGATTGTAGTTCGATACCTCTGTAGGTAAAATTTTTGTAAGTGGAGGTTACTTGTGTACGGTCGATGTGCTGATCTATTTCTCGGTCCGGTCGAGTGGGTACTTCAAAGGAAAACATCTTTCGAGTCCAACTGTACTATTGTCTGATAGAGTGACGGACGAACGAAGAGGGAAGGACAAAAAAATTAAGGGTGAGAGTACAAAATTAATTGGTTATTTCTCACTTCGACGACTTATGATCTGTGGTGTGAGAGTTGGGGTTTCTCCGTCTTTGGGTCTAGGTTTATGAGAGAGGAATCTGATACGATTTCGGAAATTAACACACCTAGTGTTGTTTGACCTTTTAAGAAGTTCTCTACCCTTATGGTCTGGTTAATGGACGGAGGAATCTTTAGACTTTCGTCCAGTTCTTGTTGTCATCTTGACCTGTGCCTTGTTGCTTGACCAAGGTTTAACCCTTTCCTCATGCAGTTCCGATATATAACAGTGGGACGAATAAATTGAATATAAGTCTAATGTAGTACACTTTACGACCCGATCTACTTCGTGTCGACTTTAATTCTAATGACCCTCTTTATAGTTATTGGAGTCTATACGGCTACTGTGGTAGGAATACCGTTTTTCAGTTCTCCTTGATTTCTCGGAGAAGTATTTACACTTTCTCCTCTCACTTTTTCACCCGAATTTCGGGTTGTAAGTTTTTTGTTTCTAGTACCGTAGGTCAGGGTAGTGAAGTACCGTTTATCAACGCCTTTGTTACTTTTGTCACTGTCTTAAATGAAAGAACCAGAGGTTTTAATGATGTCTACCACCGACGTCGGTGTTTTTATTTTCTACTAACGAGGAACCTTCTTTTCGATACTGTTTGGATCTATCGTATAATATTTCATCTCTGTAATGAAGCGACTGTGTCAAAGTAGATTAGTTTCGATACCAAAAAGGTCATCAATACATACCTACACTCTCAACCTGATATTTCCTTCGACGACGACGACGACGACGATTTAGTGAAGTCAGTACAGGCTGAGACACACTGAGGTCTCTACCGTCAGATGGTCCGAGGAGACAGGGACCCTAAGAGGTCCGTTCTTGACCTCACCCAACGGTAAAGGAAGAGGTTACGTAGTCTCACTTTTCACTTTCACTTCAGCGAGTCAGTACAGGCTGAGAAGCTTTAGGGTACCTGACATCGGGTGGTCCGAGGAGACAGGTACCCTAAAAGGTCCGTTCTCATGACCTCACCCCACGGTAACGAAAGAGGCTTTCTTTCGACTTACGGCTTCTTAACTACAAAAACTTGACACCACAACCTCTTCTGAGAACTCTCAGGGAACCTGACGTTCCTCTAGATTGGTCAGGTAGGATTTCCTTTAGTCAGGATTTATAAGTAACCTTCCTGACTACGACTTCGACTTTGAGGTTATGAAACCGGTCGACGTGTTTCTTGACTGAGTAACCTTTTCTGGGACTACGATCCTTGTTAACTTCCGTCTTCCTCTTCCCCTGCTGTCTCTTACTTTACCAACCTACCGTAGTGGATGAGTTACCTGTACTTAAACTCACTCGAGACCCTAGACCACTACCTGTCCCTTCGGACCGCACGACGTCAGGTACCCCAGTGTTTCTCAACCTGTGTTGACTCACTTGACTTCACTTAAGAGAGAGAAAGTAGGTCTTGTAGTAACACAGTGGGTGGTACATGGAACACGGGAGGTCCTGTACACTCATTATTTGGAACGGAAAAGTTTCAAGGGATTACCAACAACGACTCTGAGCAGAGTGTTAGGATTCTTGATGTTCATGTCCAGTCCAGTGTTGTGACCGAGGTTTTTCCCTTGTAGACACCCACGACGATATTGATCGTACTTGGGTCCACTCGTTTCGGGGTCCGTAAAGGTCGTCGTCTTGGTGATAGTCATCCACTTTTTGTTGTCGGTCTCTTTCATGTTCGGCCCGGACCTTGTGGAACGTCATATTTTATTCCTTCACGAGTTCCTTAACTCTCTACTTTAATAAAATTCTTTATTTTATAAAGGACGTTATAGTCATTTGTTCCTACAGTGTTTGTAGTCGTCCTTGACCAATCGGGACTCCTTTAAGTCCTTCCTTTGCTTATGGACGGAAGATCGTCGGTTTCTGACGTCGGTGAGAGACGTCGGTAAGGGACACTACTCGGGATTCCTTTAAGTTGTATACTTTTGTGTCCTATGACCGAGGTCTATTGTCTCTATGTATAGTTTCCTTATTGAAGTCACTCGGGTCTGAGAACAGAAGGGTATGTATCTTTTCGCGATTTAAGGAATCGAACCCTATAACCTAAATGAAATTCAATGTCATTAGAAAACTACAAAGACTGATGAACGGGAAACAACGTTTTGAGGATAGATAGGATCGAGGAGGAGAACGGAGGGACCTCGGTAAAGAGATTCCGGCAGAGGGTCTGACGTCAGGAGTAAAACGGAGTTTATTTGACGTTAAGGGTTGAAAGTACAACACGTTAAAAAAAAGTTTTCTTAGTACTCCTACACATCTTTCCTGTCTCTTCAGTCGAACTTCCCGAGAGTGATCTGTTTGGACCCTATGAAGTTCGTGTCTTTATTTATTTACCCCGAAGGAACCACCATTTCTTAGACGGACGGTTATGTCCGTTTCTGTCGAAACTAGGGACCAGGTCCTCCTAGGGTGTACAGTGTCCTATTGGTGACTCGGTCGTGAGATCTCGGGAATTCGACGTTGACGACTCGGGTTCTTGACGTTGATGACTTCGGGTGAGTGAGATCCCGGGTACGAGCCTTTGTTCTCTCTGGTGACGAGTGTTTGGTGTTGATCTTTCATCGGGGACAAGAAGTGTTCCTTTCGGATACGTGTCGTTATTTCTGGGTCGTGTCGGTCCTTATTATTTATTTATTTTCTTTGTTAGAACGGAATTCTTTTTTTTATACATATATATATATATACTGTTACTTAGTATTGGGTAATTTATTACTTACTTAGGTGCTTAGCAATGACACTGTATTTGTCCTCTCTCCCTTTGGAAAAGGTAAGATCTTACATTTGTTTGTATCTACCTTGTTACCTCAATCTTTTAATAGGTACCTTGAATTTTGATTACCCATTTGTAAACTACACCTCATACTATAAATGTATTAGAGTTTAATAGAGAGACGTTCAATAAATAATTAAAATTGTCCTCTTTTGTCATTGATATATCTTCTAGTGGGGTGTTTTGGGGTAAGATTGGGTCATACGTGACACATTCACTATTATTAATTATACGTCTCTATCGGGTTTCTGATTCTAGTTAAATGGCTAAAACGGTCCCAATCCTTTAAAAGTTCCGTTCTGTTATTATTGGCCATTTTCACCTCTAGTCTAAAGAATATGGATAACGAAATAAGGATCGTTTTATATCAATATCACGTCTCTTCTACGAGTTCTTAATATACAATTTATTTACTTACAGATACTTAATAATTTATTCGTTATTTTCTGACTCGAAGTCTAACACGTTTGGGACGGACCGTACGGATTTCCTGGGACCAGGTCCTCAGTCTTCTGACCTAAGGTGAGGGTTGTCACCATTACTCCTGGGTCCCGGAACTTCCAGGTGGAGGGGAGACGAGGGGATGAGGTAAGGTCAAGTCATGCAAGTACTGGGAATTATAAAGATCCAGAGTTAAAGGAAGGTTTTGTTTTCATATTTAGATACTCAAAATAATGGTTTGACCGAATTTTCTACAACCCAGTAAATAGGATGTCAATAAGGGATGTCTTTAGTGAGTCCTTTAATCGTGACCCTGAATGGGTCTGTTACTGTAGGACGGACTCTCCAGGAGACATTTTAAGACGAACTCGTCCTTTCTACGAGTTGTAGTGATTGGTAATTCCTTTACTCTGTGGTGGAGGGTAAAATCTTCTCGATTATACCCCTCGCCCCTCTTCTTTTCTCTTCTAAACAGTTCCTACACTTCTTTGACCGGGAATGTGTGACTACCACTCCCTCCCCCACATTTTACCTGTGTCCTGTTTATGACATACTAAGATGAATGTATTTCCATGAGTCTCGTCAGTTTAAATCTCTCTTTGTCTCATCGGGACACTAAGGGTCCCCGACCTTTCCTTGACCCCTCAATCACAAATTACTATGTGATTACGTCCTACTGTTCCCAAGACTTTTATCCAACATATTATTACACTTACATGTATTGTTGGTACTTAGTTTACGAATTTTCACCAATTCTACCATTTAAATACAAAACACGTAAAATGGTGATAAAAAATTTTGAATTTCTCTTTTTTTAAACATGAACCACATGGAGTCCGTCTTTAGAAGGACGCAATCTCAGATCCAGAATGGTGTGAGACCAACATACTGGAACTTGATCAGTTCATTGGAGAGTCATAACCAGAAACCTTTTACCTCTCTTGTGGACCTCTATTATTGTGGGTGGACTCGACGACTCAATAATTGACCTTCCTAGTTACAACGAGACTTGTCCTGTTTCAGTCTGTTTCTCGTCGACAGTGGTACTGTGGTGAAAACTCATTAGGGTACGTCTTTTCTCTACTTAAACGAGTTAATCCGTTTAAAGAAAGGGGTACCGAGAACTAAATGCCTGAAAGTGTTTACGGAAACGACGGTTTAGGGTTTTACGGTCTGTCTCGGGAGACCTATGGTAATTCCCTACTTCTAAAAGTGGAGGGAATCTACTGACTGTCCTTGGATTTAGTGTACAGTGGTGGATTTATTCCTAAACCTGGACATCTGGACCCAGTTAACTGAGGAATTAAGGTTAAATAGGGACTCCCGTATATGAGTTGTTAAGTTGGTGACGGTACTCGATAAGGAGTTGGGTCAAGGTGGGGTTCTTAACAGGAGAGGTGCTACTAGGAAAGAGGAAGGGAGAAGAGGATGTTGAGAAGTAGGTCGTCGTCATAAAGGACGATTGACAGGGTGGTCTCTGGTGTGAGGAAGTCCCGTTACTGATGAATGTATGAGGTACCTTAGAGGTACTGGTTCGTGTCATGGACCGTGTCTACAGTGACCTTGGGTAGGTCCTACTATAGTCTTGTGGGTGTAACGATCACTCGATACCCAGTGGTGGGACCGAAAGAGTCTCACCGGGTTCGGTTTAGGTTAATCAGTACTCACAGTTACGAGTTCGATCTTAGTAAGAGAGGAAAGGAGACTCTGAAAGGAACCAAGGATTTTGAACAAGTTTTAGGTAAAAGAGTAGGGAAGGCGTACGTAGACGAGAGACAAGAAAGGTGAATTTTTATTAACTTCGTCGTCGCGTTCGACGTGCGGGGTGGGAGGGGTTCCGAGAGGTCAAAAGAGGTGTGGGAGACGGGACCCCAGGTGGTCTGACACCCGTAACGTCTCGGAAGGACGGAGTCTTGAAGATCCGGAAAAGACGAAGTACGGACCGGAAAACAGAGGGAAGAAAGGAACTATCCTCTCTTCTGAAAATGATTAGTTTCTGAAAATGAAGAAGTGTCGTAGGGAACAGAATAGTTGTGTGTATAAGGGTTGTGAAAAAGGGTGTGATGTCGATTGTGGTTCTTAAGTGATAATGTGTGTCTATTGACAAAATTTAGGAGAAGAAATTCTCCTTTTGTTTCTGTGTGTGTAAACTATGTAAACGTTTTTAAGTCATTGTCACTCTCATTTTTTACTCCTCAGTGTTCATTTTATGACAAGAACGACTGGTTGAGGGTTGCAACACTACCCTAATTTCATGACGAGTAACTTTGGTCATTCGTTACTCGTCCACTACGGGATAGACGTACATGACCACGTACCGGTGGTGATCCATCTCCTGAGTCAGTAGTGGTTTCAGGAAGACTCACGGATCATGACTAAGTGGAGTCTTATAGACCAGAAATCATAGACAAGGTTAGTTGGTGAAAGAAGATTTGATAATTTGAAGAAGGGGTACTCCTTACTGTCTCGAGAACGAAGGTTCAAGGTCCATAGGAAGGACTTTCATCCCTCATATAGATGGATGGGTTCGTTCGGAAACTACGGTGAGTGACCCTAAACTCTTTGGTTTCGTATCCTTTCTTTGATGAAATGAACCTAGTTTATTAGTAAGGTCTTGGACTTAATTTACGTGTACTTTTACATTAAGTATAAAAGTATTAATTTCCTGTGTTGAGTTCTGGTTTCTTGACTATCTTAGAACACTCAATAGAACCACGAAATTGTCTCACGAGTTTCAAATATAGTCAGGGACTCTTTATTTGTAGCCACGTAAATCCACTTAAATCCTCTATACAGTAGAATACGTCGAACGTTTTGGTTCGGAGGACGGGGTCATGTTAGTCCTGGTTACACTCACGGACGTATAGACGTCATCGGGGTTGGACGAAAAGGGTAGTGTATAGGGAGACAGGGTTGTCCTTAGAAAAGAGTGTCGGTCCAACTAAAGGTAGAACAAGGACTTCTGAGTGACTGTGCGGATGGAAATAGGAGGGTGGGACGTAGGTGGGGTCAGGAAGTATCTGGAAATAGACATTGACTCGTCCTGGGATACCCCAGAAGGGTTCTGTCTAGGGAAGGGGTATAGGAGACAAAATTGAGGAGAGACTTCGTGGATCTACTGTCATAAACTTAGTATAAAGGACTCAACAAAATATCTACACTTTTGGCGGTGGTTCCTTCTACAATTGATCAACTACTGGTACTCATATATCGAGGGTCCAGGGGACTTCGGATTCCTAACTATTACAATTGAAGACACTGTGACAGGAAGATGGAGTGGTAATTGGTTAGTTCTCTTAACATGTACTCGACTAGTGTATGGGACACTGGGGAGAGGGAATGGATCGGAAATTTTTATGAACGGACTTTAGGAAGTCCCTAAAACCTCAAAGCCTACGTACTCGGTGGGTAGAGGAACGTACCGGGATGTTATTTGGAACGAGACGAGCTTTGAGACTGTAAAGGAATAACAAACCGGAGTGACATGTAGTCCGTGTACTTGAACGAAAGTCAATGTTAAAACCGTTCCGTCGGTTCTCAGATTGAGGTCGGAGTCTTTCGGGGAAGAGACTCAGGGGTCTCCGACGACCTCGAGTAAACGAGGTCCCTTGACCCTCCGTGACAGGAACTCTCCATGGCTGACGGAGTACCGTGTTCTGACAAACCTCGTTTCTTTACAGGTCTCGACGTCAGGTGTAAGTCACAACGAACCTTCCATTCAGTAGGGTCGAAGACGTTCGACCCTTGAGAAAGATGAGGTAAACCCGACGAAGGGAATGTCCTTCACTCGGTGAGACCCGGACAAGAGAAATCTGTCGACCCGGTTAGACAAGTCTCCGGAGATAGACCCTCACCTACATTTTAAAAATGTGGAAGAGACTTAAAGACAGACACGTTGGTATAAAATATACGAAACATAGTAAAACCCCACTTAGTGAGACACAGGTAAGAGAAAACCCTCGGTCCAGTGAGACACCGGAGGTAGACCTTTACCTCCACCTTAAACCCCCGATATGGACCCGACTAAGAAACATACACCCTGGTATACAAACAACAACAAACATACACACAGTCATAACGTGACCGGTTGACTCTACAGAAACCACTCATTACATCGAGTACACACTACTACGTACTCAACCCGAATCGGACACCACGTCGTGACCAATCGTAAAAGGGAAAACCTGATCGGAACCAGTAAGTAAGTCCAAACAAAGACTACCCTGCAACCAACTCAAAGAGGGGGTAAAACTGATTTCCCTGTACCAAAACCTTAGAGGGAAAACCCCCGATCCCTTGACACTAGGAGTTTCTTGTAAAACTTTACGACAAACGAACTATAAACTACTGTGGTCGGTACTTATTACCTACTAGTCTCGAGACAAGGTAGAATCTCAGGGCGATCCCATATACAACGTTTTGACCCTCTAGAAGTCGATACAAGTACATTTACTTTCTTTTAACATAAAAACAACATTGAGACACATACGAGTCATGAGAGATTCTAGACCTCTTGTTACTGGGGATTACCGAGACGATAATATAGTTTTACCCGGAAAACGTTAAACCGAATTTAACCTCCTATACACACACCCATAGACACAACAGAAGGACGGACTCAGGTTTAGGACAAGGGAGAAACACCAAAACGAATTTCACTCGGTACACTTACACTCGTTTACTATATGTAATACCAGATAATGATAATAGACAAAAAATTTTGAATTCACCTATGAACTCTTGACCTCTTTTTTTTAAATGACTTTTATCGGTTCTACTAACTCAAAATATATTACTCAATCTTCTCTTTAAATGTAAAGAGAAAAATACGGAAAATCTATATTTACTAGAAATGTCTATAAACCATTATATTTTAAAATCTCAACACGATTTAGTTCAATTTACTACCTTCAAATGCGTCAACAAAGTTGTGCCCTATTAAATTTTTGTTTTATTGTATCTATGTCTTTTACTACTTTCCAAACATCTTTCCGTTGTGACTTTTTTCTTGAAACACGTACCATGTCTACCCGATTCAAATATGACTTAAATTAATTCATTTACTGAAAATAATAATTTTCGTTTGAACATGTTCTGATCTAAACCAAAAGAGAAAGACAATCTTCCTGTTTCAAGAGGACCTTACGACTGAAACTATTGTCTAACACACTCGAAGACACGGAAATTCACTAGGTATAAACGCAAACTCTACAGAAGAGTGAAACCAATTCCTTATTCATTACAAAGTGTCACTAGATACTGGAATAAACTGGTTCACAAAACTTTAAAAAAGTGTTTGAAAGGTTTATATGTTAAAAGTAATTTCAACAAAAATGAAGATCTGTCGAAGTTTTACGAAATCTCTCGGGGACTACGTAGATTTTCTTTATGAATTGATCATAATAAACCATGCATTTTAATGACCTCTCGTAATGGTGTATTCACTATTTCGATGAATCTCATATGAAATACTTACTTATAATAATTGTGTCTGTACCATTTTCAATCTATTTCAAAGACTTTAAACCTATACATGACCATATTAACATAGTCAGTATTAAGATCAACAATAGAATTTTATGACATACAGGGTTGTTGAACCAATTTGAAGGAACAGTTTTTTGTGACATTAGTCTAGAGATTGAATCGAAAAAATTCAGGAATTAGTAGACGTCTGTCAAATTCGACTCCGAAAGGTTTAACGAGGTAGAAATTCTTCTCAGTGTCCTTTCTGAAGACTGTTCTTGTCCAAAGACTATTGAAAGTATAGTACGACGACTTGGTCCGTTCTATAAAATTTAAATTGTCTTAAAGAGTAAAGTACTTTTACGATCATTTTTACTAATTAAGATATTCCAACTCATTTGATTACTTACCCGAAGGGTTCACCATGTCACCATTTCTTGAGCCACCTCTACATCCAAGTTAGGGACCCAGTCCTTCTAGGAGACCTCATCTTTTACCCTTGGGTGAGGTCATAAGAAGGGACCTTTTGGACTGCCTGTCTCTTTAGACCGTCCGATGTCAGGCACCCCTACGTTTCACAGCCTGAAGTGACTTGTGTGTGTAAGTGTGTTTGACTATGTATACCCAATATTAAAACTCTAAAACAGACTTTATAATGGTCAGGAATTAGACGCAAAGATGTCTATATTCCTTTACAATCCATCAAACTCTTTCCTCAGGTTTTACCGTTAATTTTTCACCGTTGATTTTCCGTTTGTTTCTTTATTTTTCCGGAGTTATTTTGTCTTATTTCCTTTTTAGAAGTCGGGCCTCATTTTTGGAAACCACCTTTTTTGTGTAGGTTGTACTGGGGAAGGGACCAACCAGAGTCCATGTTCGGGACTAACTGCGACGACAACAAGAAGTCACCGAGTCAGGAAAGGCTGAGTAACGTTGGGGTACCTGACGTCGTACGGTCCGAAGGGACAGGAAGTAGTAGAGAGTCTCGAACGAGTTTGAGTACAGGTAGTTCAGTCACTACGGTAGGTTGGTAGAGTAGGAGACAGTAGGGGAAGAGAAGGACGGGAGATAGAAAGGGTCGTAGTCCCAGAAAAGGTTACTCAGTCGAAGAAGTGTAGTCCACTGGTTTCATGACCTCGAAGGCGAAGTTGTAATCAGGAACGTTACTTATAAGTCCTAACTAAAGGAAATCCTAAACTAGAGGACCATCAGGTTCCCTGAGAGTTCTCAGAATAGGTCGTGGTGTCAAGTTTTCGTAGTTAAGAAACCACGAGTCGGAAGTAATATCAGGTTTAGAGTGTAGGTATGTACTAATGATCTTTATCGAAACTGATATACCTGGAAACAACCGTTTCACTACAGAGGCGAAAAGGTATACGACAGATCCAAACAGTATCGAAAAGAAGGTTCCTTGTTTGTAGAAAAATAAATTACCGACGTCAGTGGTTGATGTCACTAAAACCTCGGGTTCTTTTATTTCAGTTAGTGACAAAGGTAACAAAGGGGTAGATAAACGGTACTTCACTACCCTGGTCTACGGTACTAAAAGCACAAAATTTACAATTCAAAATTCGGTCGAAAAAGTGAGAGGAGAAAGTGGAATTAGTTCTCCGAGAAATCGAGAAGAAACAAAAGACGGTAATCTCATTATAACTGTGAAGGGGACCGTTGGAACAGTATAACGAACATTTTAGAAATTCTACCGTCTTATCTTCCTGTACGTGAGTAAAAGATACACTTGTGGTTTTAGTGTTGATCGACAAACTGTAACCCGTCTTATTTAGTCCGAGGCCCCTGACGAATCCTCTACCTTGTTTCCTGTAATTTTCTTTCGGATTCTGTCCCACCCTGGTGAGAATGTCTCCAGCCAGACGAGAGTGTGGAGTTCTCACACAAAGTACAGCAAACGAATTATTTAGGACGGACGTACTCGAAAGAACTAGACATTAAAATTAAAAAATGATGTTGTTCTGTTCCTACCTCCTTTTTCTTGGTGTGGACTGTTAAACCACAGTACGGAGTCTACGTTCCATTTGACGTCCAGCGCGGGTTTGGAGACCGACCTCTGAAGACTGAATAGAGGGAGAAAGAGAGTGAGATGGATTTGATGTTGGGGGTCATACGGAACACGTGATCCTAACACAAAAAGGGTTGTCCCGTTTGTTACACGACCCTCAATCTCGAACTGCGGACGACGATGGACGTTGTTTAAACGTGGTGACTTACTGTTTGAACAAAAGGACCCTAATTTTTTTTAAAATGGAGGGGGTCCAGGACGACGGAGTGTCTTAGAAAGAGGGGTCTTTGTAAGAGGGTCTTAGAACGATCACGAGCATGGTAGAGTGGTCGGTCGTACGAGACGGGAAATGAAAAAGGACCCTAAAAGAATGGATGAGATGAACCCTTTTTATTAGAGGGTAGAATGAGACGTAAGTTTTTAGGAGACAATTTGATGATCCTGAAAGAGGATATTAGGTATCGGACTTTTTAGTCTTTTGAGAGGATTGTAGTATTTCTTAAGGGTAGATTGAAGAGGACAGAGAGTCCCCTTCCTCTCGGGTCTAAGGGAGTAAGGAAGGGGATGGGTCAAAGAAATGGGGTAGTCAAAGAAGACTAGTTTGTTTTTTTAATATTTCAGAGGTCAAAGTAGGTGGAGTGATCTTGACTGAGTTTACATAAGAAAAATTACCGACTCATTATGCCCCTCTCTCCACCCTCCCCCCAAGTCCTACCCCTTGTGTACATGTGGGCACCACCTAAGTACAACTATATACCGTTTTGGTTATGTTATAACATTTCATTGATCGGAGGTTAATTTTATTTATTTAAATTTTAAAATTTTTTAAACTTTTTTAATATTTCAGAGATACACCTATATATACATACAGAGTCACATATAGAAACAGAAACCTATTATAATGACTCCGGTTAAATATTTATACGAAATTACTGTCTTTACCATACCTGGATTGTCTTCGTCTTCTATAATTCTTCTCCACCGTTCTTATGTACTTTCTTGATATATTTTTTTATAGAAGTGTTGGGTCTATTAGTACTACCACACTAGTGAGTAGATCTTGGTCTGTAGGACCTTACACTTCAGTCCACCCGGAATCTTTCGTAGTGATACTTGTTTCGATCACCTCCACTACCTTAAGGTCATCTCGATAAAGTTTAGGACTTTCTACTACGACACTTTCACAACGTGAGTTATACGGTCGTTTAAACCTTTTGAGTCGTCACCGGTGTCCTGACCTTTTCCATTTAAAAGTAAGGTTAGGGTTTCTTCCCGTTACGGTTTCTTACGAGTTTGATGGTGTGTTAACGTGAGTAGAGTGTACTATCATTTCATTACGAGTTTTAAGAGGTTCGGTCCGAAGTCGTTATGTACTTGGCACTTGAAGGACTACAAGTTCGACCAAAATCTTTTCCGTCTCCTTGGTCTCTAGTTTAACGGTTGTAGGTGACCTAGTATCTTTTTCGTTCTCTCAAGGTCTTTTTGTAGATAAAAACGAAATAACTGATACGGTTTCGGAAACTGACACACCTAGTGTTCTTTGACACCTTTTAAGACTTTCTCTACCCTTATGGTCTACTGGATTGGACGGAGAACTCTTTAGTCAGACGTCCAGTCCTTCGTTGTCAATCTTGACCTGTACTTGTTGTCTAACCAAGGTTTATCCTTTTCCTCATGCAGTTCCGACATATGACAGTGGGACGAATAAATTGAATATACGTCTCATGTAGTACTCTTTGCGACCTGACCTTCTTTGTGTTCGACCTTAGTTCTAACGGTCCTCTTTATAGTTATTGGAGTCTATACGTCTACTGTGGTGGGAATACCGTCTTTCACTTCTCCTTGATTTTTCGGAGAACTTTCACTTTCTCCTCTCCCTTTTTCAACCGAATTTCGAGTTGTAAGTCTTTTACTTCTAGTACCGTAGGCCAGGGTAGTGAAGTACCCTTTATATACCCCTTTGTCACCTTTCTCACAGTCTGAAATAAAAAATCCCGAGGTTTTAGTGACGTCTACCACTGACGTCGGTACTTTAATTTTCTGTGAATGAGGAACCTTCTTTTCAATACTGGTTAGATCTATCGTATAAGTTTTCGTCTCTGTAATGAAACGGCTGAGTCCAGGCAGATCAGTTCCGATACCAAAAAGGACAGCAGTACATACTTACACTCTCAACCTGACACTTCTTCCGACTCACGGCTTCTTATCTACGAAAACTTCCCACCACAACCTCTTCTGAGAACTCTCAGGGAACCTGACGTTCTAGGTCGGTCAGGTAAGACTTCCTCTAGTTGGGACCCCAAAGAAACCTTCCTTACTACGACTTTGACTTCGAGGTCATGAAACCGGTGGAGTACACTTCTCAACTGAGTAACCTTTTCTGAGACTATGACCCTTCCTAACCCCCGTCCTCTTCCCCTGCTGGTTCCTACTCTACCGACCTACCGTAGTGCCTGAGCTACCTACACTCAGACTCACTCGAGGCCCTCTACCACTACCTGTCCCTCCGGACCGCACGACGCTAAGTATCCCAGCGTTTCTCAGTCTGTGTTGACTCGCTGACTTTACTTTACTTGACTTGACTTGACTTGACTTGACTTTCTTTTCATTCACGAATGTTCGGTTTATTAAGATTTAAGTTTTTTTAATTTAATTTACTTAAAGTCCAAGTACAATTGACAAACACAAACAAACGACTAGATTAATTGTCTCTACACAGAACTCAGTAGCTGTAACACATTATGATATGACACGTATCCAAATATAGACAACGTTTGACAGTTGTTCCTTTCACTGCTACATTTCTTTGAAACGACGACGATTCAGTGAAGTCAGCATAGGCTGAGACACACTGGGGTCTCTACCGTCGGGTGGTCCGAGGGGGTAGGGACCCTAAGAGGTCCGTTCTTGTGACCTCACCCAACAGTAAAGGAAGAGGTCACGTCCTTTCACTTTTCACTTTCACTTCAGCGAGTCAGCACAGCCTGAGAATTGCAAGGGTATCTGACGTCGGAGGGTCCGAGGAGGTAGGTACCCTAAAAGGTCCGTTCTCATGACCTCACCCCACGGTAACTTCCTTTCTTTTACGTGATTCCATTCTCGAAATTCATTAAATATAAATGGTTAGATGTCTTATGACATGACTATATTTCCTATGAAGTACCAACGAATTCTTTACATCCCACGTACCATGTTCAAAGGAATTTTACAATTTGACGGAAACTATACCTATAATTCAAACAAAAGGAAAATTTACTAGACCAGATACAAATGGAAACTTTAGAGAATAATGATAACGATTCACTTATTGATAACAAAGTGTCGCTTGACGTACTAGAATAAAGTGACTTACAATATTTGGGAAATCTATAAAAACCTTTTTGAAGGAATTTAATTTCAACTTACTTCAACAAAACTGAAGATCGATTGAAACTCCACAAAGACTCCCGGGGACTCCGTAGGGTTTCTTCCTATAATTTGATTAATCCAAGTAAATTATACAATTTCCATGTACCCTTCATGACAGTTATTCATTGTTTAGAAAAATCCGATATAATATACCATTTACTGTGATTATGTCCATCAAATTTTTAATACACTTTAAGTATTTCTAGACTATACAGGACTTTTTTATAACAGTAAATATTAAGATTAATAGTATAATTTCACAATTTACTGTGTCGTTATTAGTCCAACGAAACAGTTGACGTCACATTGGTCTAAGATTTGACAGAAGATACCAAAGTGAGAGTACGGAAACGTTTTTATGACGACGAAGAAATTCCAAATACCGTTTGTAAAGGATTCTAATTAGTCTATTTGTTTAAAATATTAATTATCATCGGACCACGGTCTGACTTAAAAAAAAAGAGAGAGACAATTCCTTTGTTTCCATAGATCCTTACGTCATAAATTATTGTCTGTTACACTTAAAGAAACGAAAATTGACTAAATATAAACAAAAATTTTAGAAAAGAATGAGACCATTTCATTTATTCCGACTCGAAATAGATGTACATGGTATTAGAAATAAAACGAAAATGTTTTTAATTGGGGAGTAACAGTCTACGAACGATAGGACTACAGGAATTTTGTACCGTTGTCAGATGAGGATTTAACCCCTTTAATTTTACCCATTTGATCGATATATAGTTTATCCCAACACCCTTTGTGTTCTACCAGTGAACCGAAAGGGGTCGGGGTACTGTTTGGAGTAAACTACCCTATTTCGGAAGGGACCGACGTCTCAATTATACAGGAGTACTTCCTTTTTAAAGAAATACAAAGTGATTTATAATTTAAGATCAAAACAATTAATTCCAGATACAAAAACGGTTCCGAGTGAAGGGTCCAGAAGGAAACGACAAAACAATATAATGATTTTTGAAATTAACTCAATAATTCTCTATGGGATTCAAACAAAGATTTCGAATAGAGTCATTAGACAGAAACCTCCCACTAGTCTACGGGACACCGGATATTGGTC
>SJYO01047426.1:0-142492 GCA_006410555.1 Capra ibex
GGCCTCAAGTGAGTCTGAGTGTAGGTAGCTCAGTAAGTACGGTAGGTCGGTAAAGTAGGCACAGTAGGGGAAGAGGATGACGGGGGTTAGGGAGGGTCGTAGTCTCAGAAAAGGTTACTCAGTTGAGAAGTGTACTCCACCGGTTTCATGACCTCAAAATCGAAATCGTAGTAACGGAGGTTTCTTTAGGGTCCCGACTAGAGGAAGTCTTACCTGACCAACCTAGAGGAACGTCAGGTTCCCTGAGAGTTCTCAGAAGAGGTTGTGGTGTCAAGTTTTCGTAGTTAAGAAGCCACGAGTCGGAAGAAGTGTCAGGTTGAGAGTGTAGGTATGTACTGGTGACCTTTTTGGTATCCGAACTGATCTGTCTGGAAACAACCGTTTCATTACAGAGACGAAAAGTTGTACGATAGATCCAACCAGTATTGAAAAGAAGGTTCCTCATTCGTAGAAAATTAAAGTACCGACGTCAGTGGTAGACGTCACTAAAACCCCAGGGGTTTTTATTTCAGACTGTGACAAAGGTGACAAAGGGGTAGATAAAGGGTACTTTACTACCCTGGTCTCCGGTACTAGAATCAAAAGACTTACAACTCGAAATTCGGTTGAAAAAGTGAGAGGAGAAAGTGAAAGTAGTTCTTCGAAAAATCGAGGAGTAGGGAAAGACGGTATTCCCACCACAGTAGACGTATAGACTCCAAGAACTCTAAAGAGGGACTTTAGAACTAAGGTCGAACACAAAGAAGGTCGGGTCACAAAGAGTACTACATGAGACGTATATTCAATTTATTCGTCCCATTGTTATATGTCGGAACTGTATAAGGAAAAGGATAAACCTTGGTCAGACAACAAGGGACAGGTCAAGATTGACAACGAAGGACTGGACGTAAATCCAAAGAGTTCTCTGTTCAGTCCACGAGACCATAAGGGTAGAGAAAGTCTCAAAAGGTGTCAAATAACACTAGGTGTGTCAGTTTTCGATACCGTATCAGTTAATTCGTCTTTATCTATAAAGAGACCTTGGGAAAACGAAAAAAGTACTAAGTCGTCTACAACCGTTAAACTAGAGACCAAGGAGACGGAAAAGATTTTAGTCGAGATTGTAGACCTTCAAGTGTCAAGTGTATAACGACTTCGGACCGAACCTTTTAAAACTCGTAATGAAATGATCGAACACTCTACTCACGTTAACACGCCCTGAAACTCGGAAGAAGTCGTAACGGAAAGAAACCCTAACCTTACTTTTGACTGGAAAAGGTCAGGACACCGGTGACGACTCAAAAGGTTTAAACGACCGTATAACTCACGTCGTGAAAGTGTCGTAGTAGAAAGTCCTAAACTTTATCGAGGTGACCTTAAGGTAGTGGAGGTGATCGAAACAAGCATCACTACGAAAGATTCGGGTGAACTGAAGTGTAAGGTCCTACAAACAGAGATCCACTCACTAGTGTGGCAACACTAATAGACCTAGTACTTCCAGAAAAAACACATCAAGAAGACACATAAGAACGGTAGAGAAGCATTATAAAAGACGAAGTAAATCAAGGTATGGTAAAGACAGGAAATAACTCGGGTAGAAACGTACTTTACAAGGAAACTACAGAGATTAAAAGAACTTCTCTAGAGATCAGAAAGGGTAAGACAACAAAAGGAGATAAAGAAACGTAACTAGTGACTTCTTCCGAAAGAATAGAGAAGAACGATAAAAAACCTTGAGACGTAAGTCTACGAACATAGAAAGGAAAAGAGGAAACGAAAAGTGAAGAGAAGAAAAGTGTCGATAAAGATTCCGGAGACGTCTGTCGATAAAACGAAAAACCGTAAAGAAAAGGTACCCCTGCCAGAACTAGGGACAGAGGACATGGTACAGTACTTGGAGACAGGTATCAAGTAGTCCGTGAGATAGATAGTCTAGATCCGGGAATTTAGATAAAGAGTGAGGGGTGACATATTAGTATTCCCTAAACTAACCCCAGTATCAACTTACCAGATCACCAAAAGGGATGAAAGAAGTTAAATTTAGACTTAAACCGTTATTCCTCAAGCACTAGACTCTGTGTCAGTCGAGGGTCAGAACAAAAACAACTGACATATCTCGAAGAGGTAGAAACCGACGTTTCTTATATTAGTTAGACTAAAGTCACAACTGGTAGCTTGTCCCTATATATTTCACTGTAGGTTGTCGTTTTTCATAGTGAGTGGGAGTCTACCTGTGGTGATAATCCTGAATACGAACTCTGATCGTTCTCCCCCTCCGGGTTACGAGTAACGACAGGGTCAAGTCGTCCTTCATCAGTCTCTCTGTAACTACGGGGATAAGGGTATCTTAACCCGGAGGGTAGAGACCTCCCCTTATAATACATCAACCTTATCCTTTTTCCTCAGGTCTTACCGTCACCGATTTTCTGTTTCTTCACTTTTAGGACACTTTTATCTTGTGTCCTTTCGGGTTCCTGGTCTCACTCTTGGAGTCCATTTTGTTTGTCGGGAGGACCGATCGGGTCAAATGTATCCCGTCTGAGCTCCCCTCCTCTTTTTTGTATTTTTCCCCTCGTTTTGACTCGACGCCCGAAAAGTAAAGAAACGTAGAAAACCCAGTCGGACGGGAGTACGGAGTTCCTACACAAAAGGAAACGAAAGATTCATTTTGACTCAAAATAGTGACTCGATATTGTGCCCAGGTAGGTAACGAAGTTTGAAAACGACGTGCCTCTGTCTTAGTTCCTTTATTTTTTGAGGGGACTGTAAATCTACCCCGAAGGAACTACCAAACCCACCATTTTTTAGACGAGTTTTATACCATCTGTTCACAAACTATGGACCAAAGTCTTCTGGCGGACCTCTTCCCTTACGTTGGGTGAGGTCATAATACCCGACCTCTTGAGGTACCAGTCACCCCGGACCGTCCAATGTGAGGTACCCCAGAAGTTTCTCAGTCTGTGGTAACTTTTTAATTGTGGAAGTGAAAGTGAAATGAATCTTAAATAAAATTTCGGTATTTAATCTTATGATCTACGTAAAATATGTATTGAGTTCTTAATCAGTACTTTATTAAAAGTAAAGAAATGTGAGGACACAAAAACATGTAAAATGGTACACGATAAAAAAAAAGGTTTAATAAGATGGTAGAATCTATGTATTCCCGTCTGTGTAAATGAAAGTTAGATAAAAATCACTGAAAAAAAGAAGTACCTGTTTTTAGCTAATCCTATATGAATTTATGAGATTAAATCATGGTTTTTAATTTTAGCCGTCCTGATTTGCAAAAGTACCAATATAAAGATTTACTTTTCACTTTCCCTTATATATAACCGTGTAAATTGACTTATTTAGTTATGTTAAGGTTTAGTAAGACGAAGTAAAATTTCACAGAAACAATTTTTTTTTAGATATCACTGATTAAATACTTGAGGATCTTGGTAAATTATTGGAACAAATTGGAAACTTTACAAAGTATTGAAATTTTTCGGGTTACTTACGACATTAGAGTCTTAATGACTGAAGGAAAGTTCATCACCTTACATTCACTTTCCAGGATCTAAGAAGAATTAAAGTGACTTTTGTGAAGGAGTCCACTGGGAAAAGTGTAGAGTAATAAAGACAATAGGGTTCAGTTTATCAAATAACACAAATATTTACAACTCTTACGCTCACTAAAAATTGTTTAAGTCAACGTCGCACGTATGAGCCTCATTTATTTGTTATATAACGTTTCTCTATCTTCTCTTAAAAATTCCACTATATGTCCATTGTAAACAAGTACTCAAACAAAGGACAATGTGTCTTCTTTGGTATACTAAATCCTATAACGTTCATCGATCATTTAATGGTGTACTTTTCATTTTTAAAATTTCAAGAAAATGGTTCTATGAGTGAATCAAGAGAGAAGGGAAATGCCCCACACACACACACACACATACACACACGTAAATTGAGAACTCTGGGGGATCTGAACAATTCACTCGTAAATTTGAAAGAACTAGTGTGTGTCTTTTATTTTATATATTCCTGTATAAAGGACCAGTGTTTATATGTCAGAGTCACCTCTTTTTCAGTTGTTTGTCATTAGTTATCTTTCATTATATTTTGTTATGTAGTAAATTAAGGAACAAAATATCGGATTATAAAGGGATCCTTGATTCTTTTGTTCTATTAACTCGTTTTTAGTCTTTGATCCATTTACCGTCATCACCATGAAATGAATCAACAACAAATCAACTAATGAACATAGACTGAGGAACACTGTGGTACTTACGATGTACGTACCGAAGGGACAGGAAGTGACAGAGGACATCAAACGTGTTTGAGTACAGGTAACTCAGCTACTGTGATAGGTCGGTAAAGTTGGAGACAAGAGGAGGAGAGGATGGGAGTTAGAAAGCGTTGTGGTCCAGAAAAGGTTACTTATCCGAATAACGTAGTCCACAGGTTTTAGAATCTCGAAGTCGTAGTCAGGAAGGTTATTCATACGTCTTAACTAAAAGGAGATCCTGACTGACCAAACTAAAGGAAAGACAGGTTCCCTGAGAGTTCTCAGAAGAACTCGAGATGTCAAACTTTCGTGGTTAAGTAACTGTGAGTCGGAAGAAATACCAGGTTGAGAGTATAGGTATGTACTGATGACCTTTTTGGTATCGAAACGGAAGTACCTACAAACAACCGTTTCACTACAGAGACGAAAACTTATGTGACAGATCAAAACAGTATAGAAAGGAAAGTCTCTCATTCGGAGAAACTTAAAGTACCGACGTCAGTGACAGACGTCACTAAAACCTCAGGTTCTTTTATTTCGGATAGTGACAAAGGTAAAAACGGGGTAGATAAACGGTACTTCACTACCCTGGTCTATAGTACTAGAAACAAAGAACTTACAACTCAACATTCGATCCAAAAAGTGAGAGGAAAGTGGAAGACTACCATTTCTTAGACGGACGTTACGTCCTCTGGACTCAAACTAGGGAACCAACCCTTTTAGAGGACCTCTTCCCTTGTCGATGGTAAAGTCATAAGACCGGACCTCTTAAGGTACCTGACATATCAGGTGACCCAGTGTTTCTCAACCTGTACTGACTCGATGAAAGTAAAAGTAGAAGTAATTTTCCGAGAAATCAAGGAGAAGTGAAAGACGGTAATCCCACTATACGGTCATAGACGAATAGACTCCAATAACTAAAAAGAGGACCGTTAGAACTAAGGTTTTACTCGAAGTAAGTCGAGTCATAAAACGTACTACTTGTGTCGTATATGCAATTTATTTGTCTCACTGTTATATGTCAGAACTGAAGAAAGAGTTAAACCTCGGTCAGGTAGTAAGGTACAGGACAAGATTGACAAGGAAGAACTGGACGTATGTCCTAAAAGTCCTCCGTCCATTCCACCGGACTATAAGGGAAGGAAAATTCTTAATAGGTGTCAAACAAAATTAGGTGTGTTTTAAAATCACATCAGTTCCTTCGTCTTCATCTACAAAAAGACCTTAAAAGAACGAAAAAGATACTAGTTTACCTACAACCCTTAAACTAGAGACCAGGGAGACGGAAAAGATTTAGGTAGAACATGTAGCCGTCCAAGAGTCAAGTGTATGGAAAATTCGGTTCGAAGCACCTAAAACTCGTAATGAAACGATCGTACACTTTACTCACGTTAACACGTCATCAAACTTGAAAAAAACCGTAACGGGAAGAAACCCTACCTAACTTTTAACTTGTAAAGACCAGGATATCGGGACGACTCAAAAGGTTTAAACGACCGTATAACTTATATCATGAAAATGTCACTTAGTAAATCCTAAACTTTATCGAGTTGAACCCTTAAGGTAGTGAAGGTCATCGAAACGAATATCATTACGAAGAATTCCGGGTACACTGAAGTGTGAGGTCCTATAGACCAACATCCACACGGGTGTGGTAGCACTAATAGACCCAATAATTTTGGAAAAACACATATCAAGAAACATAAGAACGGTGGAGAAGAATTAGAGAAGACGAAGAGTATTCAAGAATGGTAAAAACGGAAAGTAGTACGGGTAGAAAAGTACTTTATAAGGGAACCATGGAGATTAAAATAACTTCTTTAGAGATCAGAGAGGGTAACATTAGAAAGGGAGTTAAAGAAACGTAACAAGTAAATTCTTCCGGAAATAAGAGACCTTCAAACGTAAGTTAACTTATATAGAAAGGAAAAGAGGAAACCGAAAATGAAGAGAAGAAAAGAGTCGATAAATATTTCGGAGGAGTCTGTCGATGAAACGGAAGAACGTAAAGAAAAAGAAACCTCACCAAAACCAGTGACGGACGACAAATTCCAATACTTGAAGGTAGGTATCGAGAAGTCCGTTAGACAGATGGTCTAGTAAACTTTGATAAACAGTGGAGGTGACATATTGGTATTTCCGAAACTAAATCTAATATGAACTTACCATCCAAAGGGATGAAAGAAGTAAATTCGGACTTAAAATGTTGTTCCTCGAAGACCAGACTCGGTGTAAGTCGAGATCCAGAACAAAAACGACTGACATATCTCGAAGAGGTAAAAACCGACGTTTCTTACGTTAGTAAGACTAAATCCATGACTGGTAGACCACTACAGTTCCACATCACACCAGAAAATACAACAACCTTTCCCATAAACGATACTGGTTACACAAGAGAACCGTTTTCAGACAATCGGAAACGGGACAAAGTAAAACATAAGGTTCCGATTTGAACGGACAATGAGGTCCATAGAGAACTGAAGGATGAAAACGTAAGGTTAGGGGATACCACTTTTCCTGTAGAAAACACACACACACACACAATCAAGATTTTCCAGTACAGACAGAAGTATCTTGGCCAGATGAAGTCGAGGAAACCGTAATCACCAACCCCGTATCTGAACCTAATGAGACTACAACTAACTAAATCGAACCTTTGTTTGGTACCAGACGATAACAAAAACTCTAACGTGGGTGCATGACGTAAAGTCTGAGAAAACGACTGATATTTCCTATGAGGTAAAGAAGATTCCCTAAGAACGGTTATCAACATTTATATTACCAGTAGACTTAATTTAAACGGGTAAGGGTGGATAAAATCAAATGACTATAGATTCCACAATTACGAGTGAGCTGTAGAAGACGAACTGGTGGAGGTTAAACGGAACTAAGTACCTATATTGTAAGGTCTAAGGATACATTATAAGAAGAAATGTCGTACTTAAAAAGAAAGTAATGGTCTATGTAGGTGTTGACTCCCAGTGAAGACGAAACCGGGTCGGTGAAGTAAGAAAGATCTCGACAATCATTTACGGGAGGTGAGAAGGGGTCATAGTTAAACCTATAGAAGAAAGGACCCCACGAGTAAAAGGTCACAGGACATAAAAAACAGAAAAGTATGACAAGTACCCCAAGAGAGTCGTTCTTATAACCTTATCAAAGGGTAGGGAGGAGGTTACCTGGTATAAAACAGTGTTAAAAAGTGATACTGGAAAGGTAAAACCCACCGGGACGTACCGTACCGAGTATCGAAGTAACTCAATACGTTTAGGGAAGTGTTACTGTTCCGACACTAGTTACTTTCTCCGTCATAATATTGATATCCGATATTTTATCTCATCTAAAAGTCCTGAATGATTAGAACATATTATCTTTGACATGGAAAACTGGTACTACAGGTACAAAGAGACAGAGGACCCGGGGAGTAGTACGAGTAAGATGAGGAACGAAGTACTCGAACACATCAAAGTTAAGGAGTGTACCCATCTTAGTGTATCGTAAAAAAGAAGAGACTGACCGAGTAAAAATGAATCGTATTACGAGCAATCCAAGTAGGTAAAAACAGTGTTTAATATCCTATAGGTAAAAATTCCTACTTACTATAAGGTACAATATATGTACGTTATAAAATAAATAGGTCAATAGGTGACCTCCTGTAAAATCCAACTAAGGTACAGTACTGATGACACTTATAGGAAGTTACTTATGTCCCTACGTCCATAGAGACACTCTAGGATTAAAGTCAAGGAAACCAATTTATGGGTCTGTCCCCTAAAGACCTAGTATATAATTAAACTAAAAATTAATAAGCTCCTTGGGACACGACAAAAGATATGACCGACGTAGTTAAACGTAAGAGTGGTTCTCACATAGTCTTAAGGGAAAAGAGGTGTAAGTGAAAAATTGTGAAATATAGAAAACAACATAAACGTAAAAACAAACAAACAAACAAAGTATTATCGTAAGATTGTCCACACTCCACTATCGAGTAACACTAACCAAAACCGAAGATAAAGGGATTACTACATGTCGTGGAATAGTAATTAGACGACCAGAAACATACGGAAGAAACCTCTTTACAGTAAAGTCCAGGAAACGGGTAAAAATTATTATAATAAACCAAAACCGAAAAGAGAACTCAATATCTTTAAGGAAATTGTAAGATCTATGATTAGGAAATAGTCTATATACCAAATATTTATAAAAGAGGAAAAGGTGTCCGACGGAAAAGTGAAACGACTAATAAAGGAAACGATACGTCTTTAGAAACGTACACACGATTCAGCGAAGTCAACACAGACTGAAAAAAGTTGACTGGGATACTTCACATCGGGTGGTTCGAGGAGACAAGTACCCTAGGGGGTCCGTTCTCATGACCTCACCCAACGGTACGGGAGGAAGTGCCTTAAACAATTGGTCTTTAGTTTGGGTGTTAACAATGCAGAGGACGTAACAGTCCTCCCAAGAAATGGTGATCCCGGTATACCCTACGGACGTCTTCAGAAATCAAATTACATTAGGGTAAACAAACAAACAAACGAAACGAAAACCATATTGTAAGTTCTTTATTAACGATTCCCTTACAGTTTCTCGAAAAGTGGAAACAAAAGAAGATCTTCAAAGTGTCAAAGTGTAGACTGTAAATTCAGAAACTAGATAAAATTCAACTAAAAATCAACAATTTATAACACAGGTTAATGTAATAAACGTGTACCTATAGGTAAAAAATTTACGCTAAAAAACTTTTCTATTACAAAAGGGGTAAAACATAATAACCATGTGAACATTTTCTAATCAATTGGTATATGTGTGCTTTCCTAAATTAAGACCGAAGAAATAAGACAAGGTAACCGAATATTCAGACAAAAATACGGTCATGGAATAACAAAACCAATGATATACAAACATTATGTAAATCGATAGACCTTCATATTCACGAACGTTGAAACAAGAATAAGTCTTAACAAAACCAATAAGATCTAGAAAACATCCAGGTATATTAATAAAAAATTAATGAATATACTTTACACGGTAATCCTAAAACTAACTTTAACGTAACTTAAACATGTAATGAAACCCGTCATACCTATAAAATTGTTACGACAGAAAGTTAAGTACTATTCCTTACAGAAAGATGGATGAACACACAAAATTTGAAGGGAAGTGGTCAAAATAACCACTAGATTCAATAAGAGATTTCAAACGTTATAAGAGTTACATAGTTTTTGATAAAACAAAATCCAAATATGATTGAATTAAAATCATATCTTTGAATTGGGGCATATCAAGGAAACAGAGACGGGACATGGTACCGGTAATATATAAATACAGATATACATAATATTTGAGTTTTTATATAAGAATATTAGTACTGATAAAATAGAGAAAATTTCTTCGAATTTCTTATCTCATTCTCGTTCATACATAAATATCTCAAACAAGATAGTTCGAGGATTAATGGTAACAAATTAAAGAAGGTGACCTAAGGTTCAATGGAAAACAATGTCAAAAAGAGTTTAGGTTTATAAAACACGAAATTAAAAATTTATATAATGTAACTATATACAATATTTTGGTTATATATATATAATATTATATATACAATATTATGGTTACCATGTTAATGTAAAATAAAATACTTTAACGAATAATCGTCATCTTTCCTATTTATCGTGTATTAATATGATAGGAAATATTAAAATATAAATAGAAATATATATATGATATATAGAAATATATATTGGAAATATTAGAATATACATACATATATATATACGTACGTACGAGTCACTGAAGTCAACACAGACTTTATATATAGGTATTAATGGAAAAGACCACAAGAAATAAAAAGACACATAAGTCTAATGAAAAATCACAGTGATTCAAAGTCTACTTTCTTAAAGGAAATCACAAAATCCATCCCTTCCGGACGACCTTTGTTTATTTATAACAAACAAAACTTTACAGAAAGAAAAGGGAAGTAAAACATTTTAATCAAGAAGACCTATATCCTAAGAACCAACTGTCACAAAATGAAAATAATGAAACTTATATACAGTTCGATTAAAAAGTCAAGAATTACCAAAGACTAATTAGTCGAATATTAGAATAAACGAAAGCACATCCGTCACTCAACGAAAAGAGAATGTGATATATATATATATATATATATATATATATATATATATATATATCCAGAAAAGTATGAAAAGGTCACTCAACCGATAAGCGTAGTCTACTGGTTTCATAACCTCGAAGTCGAAGTCCTAGTCAGGAAGGTTACTTGTAAGTCCCAACTAAAGGAAATCCTAACTAACCAAACATACTATATCTTTGAAATAAGGACCTTTGTTGGGACTATGACCTTTCTAGTTGTCGTATTCCTCTTCTCCCATTGTTTTACTCTACTAACCTACCGTGGCGGCTAAGTTTCCTGTACTTGAACCGTTTGAGACCCTCTGTCACTTCGTATTCCTTCGGACAGCACGATGGCGGATACCCGAGTTTTTCTCAGTCTGTACTGAACCGTTGACTTGTTGTTAAAGTGTGAAACTCAAACTAAACAAACCTATACCTAGAAAAATCACATATAAGATGAACCTTCACAAAATGAAAAAACGATATATCTACACAAAACAGAAACTTAAACCTTTCAAAAGTCGTCAATAAAGAAGTTTACAAAAAGACAGGAAAACAAAGAGGACAAAAATAGTGAGAGTCATATTTATATACCCACACGAATTACAAGAGACTCTTCGAAAGTAAAATGGAGAAACAAAAAAATAGAGACCAAAAGTCTGACATATTATAGCGGGTTAGACAGAAATTCAAACGATTAAGAAAGAAGACAGTCGAGTTTTGATAAAGACTCTTGAAAATCACTTAAAAGTCGTGTCAATGACATGAAAAGTCGAAGTCTTAAAGGTAAACCAAGAAAATAATTTTTTTATATAAAAATACTATAAAAGGTAAACTATAAAAATAATATAGAAGGAATTAAAATACCAGTACTAGATTGACAAAACCCCTGAAGGAAGAGACAATTCAGGTTAGACCTGAGGAAGTTTTCTTTAAAGGTGACATAAAAAAACAAAACAAAAAACTTTTTTAATACACAGTATCAAAAACAAGTTTTGACCTGTAAAATTCATAATCGTTTAGACCTATGACTCGAGGAGTGGCTTCACAACTACGACATTAACAAATGAATTAGTAAACGATGACAATCCATCCATCTTATCCCTTTTCCTCAGGTTTTACCACCACCGATTTTCTGTTCCTTCCCTTTTCGGGCGTTTTTATCTTGTTTTCTTCCAGACTCCTGGTCTCACTTCTGAAGTCCATCTTGTTTGTCGTGAGGACCGATTCGGGTTAAACGTATCCCGTCCGGGTCCACCTCCTTTTTTTGTATATTTTCCTCCTCGGTTTCGTCCGAGAGAGAGAGAGAGAGAGGACGGACGTACACGAGAGAGAGAGAGAGAGAGAGCGAGAGAGAGAGAGAGAGAGAGAGGGGGTGCACGAGGAGGTGAGAGAAGAGAAGTTCGGAAACCCAACCGTACGGGAGTACGAAGCTCCTACATAAGAGGAAGATAGAAGATTTATTTTATCTCGACATTGTGACTAAAAGGATTCTCGATATTGTGCTAAACAGGTTCTGGGCTCTCGACACTGCACGGTTCCCGAAATTACAGACAGCGAGGTTTAGAAACAACACTGCTCTGTTTCTTGGCTCCCTGTATGTGAGCGCACTGTAGATATTGTATGTGAACACACTGTGGGACATAGATCCCAGCACCGACTTTATTAAGACACTTCAGATAAAGGGGGCTACACACATCAAGACGTCAGAGGCGAGTTTATATGAACAAACAAACAAACAAAAAATCTGACTGATGGATCGGTAGTGGGGACCCAGTCATACTCGGTGAATTACCCGTTTGACGACGACGACGATTCAGTGAAGCACAGACTGAGACACGCTGGGGTATCTACCGTCGGATGGTCCGAGGGGGTAGCGACCCTAAGAGGTCCGTTCTTGTAACTATCGATCGATCTTAAAACGGAAAATGGAAACTTAAACAGACACACGCCAACCCTCACCCCTAACCAAACGATAGTGTCAAACTTAAATGTAAAAACGATGAACAAATTGGTTCATGCTCATAGAACTAAAAAAAAAAGAGAGTAGTGAGGGTTTTCCCATGTCGAAATCCAAAAGAGTATTCGAATATCTGTACGTTCTTAAATACACTGTAAAACAAAATTCGGACCGAAGATATCATAACGAGGACCAGGCTCAGTGGATAAAAGTCAGTCACAAACTATTACCCAACAAGTACTCGGGAATCAAGGTTACTTCTAAGGTGAGAAACAGTTAACTAAGTATACGTCAAACACTTTACCAGAATTCATGGGTGATACAAGGAGTAGTCTACCTACGTACAACGAGTCGTAATGTAAGTTGGAAGGGTTAGACTAGAGTCCTACCAAGAAGAACCTACAGAAATAAGAACCAAGAGAAATAATCTGAGGAATAACAAGACGTAAAAGTGAACATAGACATCACAGTTCCTTGATTTTGACGGAAACAATAAAAGAGGTAATAAAACTTGTCACGGAGTTCCGTACCTTGATGAGTAAGAGACGAGGTTTACTTTAGTCAAAGGAGTTCTTCGCAACACTTCTAATTCAGGATAACGGAGAGAGAGACATTCAAGATGTGATGGAGTGTTCTCGACTCCCACTCCTAACCTAGGGGGAACGGGACCGTACTATATAAACGAGATATTTGGTCTGGACCATCCCACACGGGATCTGAAAAACCGAATGGGGAGGAAGAACCGTGTAAGTAGTAATTCACGATCCAACAAATACTCACAAGTCCCAGGTCATAAAGACGGATGATATGGAACTCGTCTTGAACACGGGTCGCTAATTGTCGACCCAACTTCTTCCAATAGGACCCGTAAGGTCCACGTGCACGGGTCTTATCCCGAAGACGTTGTCCCCCGACTCTCTCTACTCTTAGTGGTCATCGGACGGACAAGACACCCCCTTCACATCGGGGTCTGCCCCTAGGCCTCCCTGTCTCTCGTTACAGAAGGATTAACATGGACAGACCTCTCTTCCTGATCCCTATCAAAGACATTTCACCTTCTTAGATACATCCCCTCGATGAGTAGCAAGGTTGTGGTGTCTTTAAAAGAGAAGAATGAATCTAAATCATTTTACATAACTTATTTAAACAATATATACAGATTCGTTAAAGATCTCTGAAAAAGAAACGAACTCAAAAATTGTATTAAAAGAGGTCTATTTACAACAAACAACTCCACAGAAGACACAAGGAGTGAGACGATAAGGTCTCAATCAGTACGTTATGGACACACACAATGACGACACACACATAAGGGTCAACGAGTCAACACAGACTGAGAAACATTGAGGAACCTGACATCGGACGATCCAAAGAGACAGGTACCCTAAAGGGTCAGTCCTTATGACCTCACTCAACGGTAAATGAAGAGATCCTCGAGAAGGGTCGAGTCCTTAACTTGAGTGTAGAGGAAGTAACCGTCAGTCTAAGAAATAGTGACTCGGTGGACCCTTTGGGAAAACAATGACGACTGACGTAGAGTTTGGGACCACTATTATTCCACAAGAGACCCAAGTTCCTGTTGAGTAGGACACATACAGACAATTAACGAGTTAGTACAGACTGAGAAACGTCGGGGTATTGAGATCGGGTGTTCCGAGGACAGGTACCTTAAGAGGTCATTCCTTATGACCTCACCCAACGGTACGGGAAGAAGTCTCCTAGAAGGGTTGTGTCTCTAACTTGGACCCAGAGGACGTAACGTCCGTCTAAGAAATGGTAGACTCGGTGGTCCTTTAAGTTTATTCAAGACATTTCTTTTTTTATTACGAAGTGTTGGTCCAAGTATCATTGACTTTTTGACACCGTCCTCCCCCGGTTCTCACCCTTCTCCCACTCCTTATACAACCCTTTTCAGTTCGTTATAAAACTTTAGACGACGATGTTCTCTGGTTCTTTTTCCTTTCACTTTCTTACAAAGATTAATGGTTAAATTATGAAGTAATCGTCATAATTTTAATATTTATTTTTATACATATTTATAAATTTTATTTATAAGGGTAGTTTGTTCATGACCATAGAGTAAGAGGTAATTTGATAAATATTTTAAGTACCATCAGTACGAAATTCATAACTTAATAGAACTCTAAAAATTTAAATAAAGAGTATCGAAGTCTCTTTACATTTGAAGGAGACCGGAACGGGAAACACGTATAATTTGTGACCAAATCTTATAAGGAGTCAACTATAAAACAAGAAGGATTTTATAACGGAGATCTCTTTAAGGATTACTGTTGGTGAGGAGATTCGTGAAATAATGTTGACGAATAGTTAATTAATTACTTGTCTCCCTATAGAAATTACTTCGAAGAGTGGAAAAACCTTTTCGATTTAATTTTAGTCTTTAGGGGAGATCACACTTTATTGTTAAAAGGTGAAATTCAATTTACTACAATAGTTTTGGTTTGATAGTTGACCATACAAAGGTAAATGACCTGTGAAAAAAGGTCAACGGTTATAAAGAATTTTATTGTCGTGGGACAAATATGGTAAACAGATTTACGAGAAGTATATTGAGAGATCTTAATTTGACGTTTGGTATCTGTCGTACCACGGTACAGACGATGACAACCTATCTTTATCTTATTTCCTTGAGAGGTATGCTTCTTATTGACGAATTTTTAAAACTGTCCATTCTTTAATAGTTCTACTGTATCTCACCTTTTAATATCTCTTCAGAGACAAGATTGTACCTTATTAGAAAGATTATCACACACAGAAGAAAACCGAAAGGTACTTTTTACTAATGAACAGACTAATAATGTAGAAATGGATGGGTCCTATAATTAATCAGTCACTTAAATTTGTTATATTTAAGACCTATTAAATCCCAAGTTTTCGTGAGAAATCAGTACACGGTCCCCGTTTTATATCTTATTTGAAGGGTCATAGATTGAACTTATTTCATCATAAGAAGAGTAGTCATACCAAGAATTGTAGTTAAATTTACATTAAATAAAAATCAATTTCTATCGAAGTAAAAATTCCCTAAGGAGACAAAGACATTTAAACTACATTGTAAGAAGTTTTTATAGAAACTTTCAGTGAATATATCATGAATGATACACAGTACGTGTTAAGATTCGTCAAAAAATTAATGAGTTTATTAAATTGTTACCATACTTTATACATATTTGTAATAAAGAGAAAGTGTCTCTTTAAGTGTACTTAATTAACACCGATGTCTCCCCATCAAAGGGTGGTCCTCATTGTTATTTCTATTTACCGTTTGACTTCAACACTGTGATTTAGGTCTCATGAGCAAGATTATGTAGTACGATGAGAGAAAAACTTTTTTTATTTTATTTTATTTTAAAAGAAGATTAAATAAAAATCGTTACATAATAGTAATAGTAGTTTCGTAATTTCACGACCTACTACATTATGTTAGACAAGACCCGTTTTAATCAGTGTATCCTCCAAGGTGGATTCATACCGGTGTATTACATCGTACATAATATTATCGGTTTAACTGTAATATAAACTTTTTAAAACAATCAAACCGTCATTAAAGGAAAAAGTTAAATCTCATTTTCACACAGTAATTCTTATAAGAAATAGGTTTACGTTCCTGTATTGTTTTGTCTTTGTCAGTACCTATGTCTCTTGTTTGTCCGCCACCGTTCTCCCACCCCTCTTCTCTTTTTACTCTCTCTAATCTCCCTGTTCGAAAGTCGATACTTCATTCAATGTCCATACTTTATATGTCACACCCTTTATACCAGTAATTAATACGTTAGAAAATATCACTGTCTGTTGTTGATTTAAATAGTGACAAATAAAACTTTACATATCTTTATAGTTTAGTGACAATATATTGTCTTTGATTGTATCACAATATCCAGTTAATATAAAGTTTTGGTTCCTTAGTTTGAGTATCTTTTTTCCCTTGTCTAAACACCAAGGTTTCCACCTTCCATCCCCCTCCCCTTAATCTACTTCAAACAGTTTTACATGTTTAAAAGTCAATATTCTTTTCGATGGTTAGGACTTTCTTCCGAAGGGAGAATCGAGTGTCTAGTGTTCGCAGTCTGTGCTGAACCGAGATAGAAAGAAAGAACCTCTTCCTTTGCCGTTGGGTAAGGACATAAGAACGGACCTCTTAGGGTACCTGTCTCCTCGGACGGTCGAAGTCAAGTACCCTAGAGTTCTCAGTCTGTGCTGAATCACGGAAAAGAAAGAGTACTGAGTCAACCATTTCCTAGAGAACGTTACGTCCTCTCGGCCCAAGTTATGGACCTAACCCTGCTAGGGGACCTCTTCCTTTACCGTTGGGTGAGGTCCTAAGAACTGTCCTCTTAGGGTACCTGTCTCCTCGGACCGTCCGATACCAGGTACCCCAGCGTTCTCAGTTTGTACTGAATCAGTGATTTGGTGGTGGTGGTTGGGACTTATGTGTAACCTATCCGACAACGACTTCGAGTTCGAAGTTTTGAAACCGGTGGACTACGTTTCTCAACTGAGTAACGATTTCTCTGACTACGACCTCTTCCAACTTCCGTTTTCCTCTTCCCCCTCCGTCTCCTACTCTACTGATCTATCGTAGTGGTTGAGTTACCTGTACTTAAACTCGTTTGAGATCCTCTATTACCTCCTGTCTCCTCGGACCACGGGACTTTAGGTATCACGTCGTTTCTCAACCTGAACTGACTCACTAATTTGTTGTTGTTCGTCACGTTTCTTGTTATACTATTTATATTAATTGTACCGACATGTAATATTCACTTGTAAAAGTTCTCTGACTTATGATTAGAGTAGTAATCCCTTTTGTTAACAAAAAGTTCAGAAATTACAACATAAAGATACTCTATTACTTACAAGTGATTTGAATAAAACCATTCGTAAGTAATGTATAACATTCGGTTTAGTAATATAACATGTAGAATTTGGATATATCAAGACACACAATTAACGTAGAGTTACTTTGATCTTTTTATGTAAATTTGAAATTATTATTACTCCTTTTTCCATTATAATCTATCTCTTCTTCTTTAAACCTGGTTCTTAGTTTTCCGATTTCATTCAACTTGTAAGTTATTCACTTTTTTTTGAAGACCCTTTCGAGAAAGAATAAGGTCTTTTGAGATTCATTCATTAGTACTGTGGTACTTATAAAGACCTTTGTTAAAAAATCCTGACAAATAAAAAATTTTATATTTTGTAACTTTCGATACAAACACTTTCAACATAGTCTTCTCAACAAAAATACTTGGTGTGTAATCTTTTTACAGAACGACACAAGTCAAAAACAACCCCCTTTTTTTCTGAAAGAATATGAAGGTCTATATGTTCGACCCAAATCTTTTCTGTCTCCTTAGTCTCTAATTTAACGGTTGTAAGTGACGTAGTATCTCTTTTGTTCCTTTAAAGTCCTTTTGTAGGTGAAGAGGAAGTAACTGATACGATTTCGGAAACTGACACTCCTAGTGTTGTTTGACACCTTTCAAGAATTTCTCTGTCCTTATGATCTAGTGGAATGGACAGAGGACTCTTTGGACATACTTCCAGTTCTTCGTTGTCAATTTTCGAAAGCACTTTGTTGACTGACTAAGTTTTAACCCTTTCCTCATACTGTTCAGACATATAACAGTGAGACAAATAAATTGAATATATGACTCATGTAGTACATGGTACTGTACGTCCCGGTGGGTTCTACCTGTCCAGTTTCACCTCTCAAGACTGTTTTACGCAAGGTGACCTCTTCCCTTACCGTTTGGTGAAGTCATAAAAACGAAACTCCTAGGGTACTTATCATACTTTTCGTTAGACATGTATATCCAGAAAAACATTTACGAGTCACGACACGAGTCAGCGAAGTCAGCACAGATTGAGAAACTCTGGGATATCTGATATCGGACGGTCCGAGGAGACAAGTTCCCTAAAAAGTCCGTTCTTATGACCCCACCCAACGGTACGGGTAGAGATCTCCTAGAAAGACTGGGTCTCTAGTTTGGATGTACAAAACATAGAGGACTTAACGTCCGTCTAAGAAATGGGTGACTCTATATATATCCTTTTTTATTATTTTTTAGTGGATGATATTTTAGTCATTCTGATAATAAAACCCTAAAAAAACTTAGTCGTGTTTCGTTTTTCATCGCATATATGATGCCTATAAATATTAGAGATCGAATAAAATTATATGAACTATAAAACAAAGACCATTCTCGATGACGAAAGAACACATTGAAGGACTAATTCAAAGTCATTTTACATGTATATTATTGTTATGTAACGTAAGACATACTTTTTAAAGGATACATACAGTAGTAAAAAATGACCGGTTACAAACAAACATGTAATTGTTATTATCTTATAACTTCAGTATAAATAAATTTTATTAAATCTAGGATAGTCCTTCAGTGACTCTTTCCTCCTCTAATACCCCTATTTATTTCTGACCTAAAGAACGTAAAGGTCCTTCAACAGACAGATTTCTTAGTGAAGTTTCCGATAGAAAAGAAAGTTTCAAGATTATGTTATTAAAATACTTTGGAAGAGTATTAAGGTACACATACAAAGATAAATACACCCCTGTTCTCACTTTCTAATCATTTACAAACCGATTTGGTATAGTGATAACATAAAATTAGGATAGTAAATTTATTATGTAAAATACAACGAGTTAATCGGTGTGACAAAAGACAGAAAAAATAGACTATTTAAACTTTATGTACTTTCGTCACCAATTCTATCCGAAATAATAAAATTCAAACAATTTGTAAAATAAATCTATAAGTAAAAATTAAGACATATAATAAGGGTTCAACATTGGAAAACATAGGGGTTTAAATAATTTTCGTAAGAATGTCCTTTGAAAATGTATAGTTCCACTACTTCCGTGTCACATTCTTTATTAGGTCACAAAAAGAATGGATCGTGTGAATCCGAAACTGGTATTAAACCAACCGGAATCTTAGAAATAAGTAAGATAAAAACCGAGTCAAATGGTTAAATTTCTTAAATTGGTAAATAAAGTTCCACATCGATACCTTTCATTTAATTCTAATAAGTATGTTTACTTATATACGTATATGTATTATAAATAGGGTCATTTATACAATACAAACGACAAGTTATATAAAAAGAAGGGACTGTGAAACATTAGTAATTGAATAACCGAATAAATAAATATACATGTAAATGGATAAGATGGTTCAGTAGTTCAGAAATGAGACAAGAGTACGACAAATTAAAACCTTATATGTCATTGTATTTTCTCAGAACCAGGGAGTTTTGTGTTTTTTACTTGTATCTATTTCTATTTATTACATTAATCCATTTACGAGGTTATCTCCAAACAAGTACCACCTAACATTAATAGAATTATTAGTACACGAAACGAATGTTTAAATATAAAAAGTGTGAAATAAAGGTGTGTAAGTTTACAAACAATGTGTCAATATTTATTTAATATAATGAAAAAATAAAGAAATTTACCAATAAACTTAAAGTATCGTATATCGTTTTTTCGTACGTAATGATTAACTCAAAATATATACGTTAATACGAAAACTGAAACAATAAACCTACCAAGACAGACATCATCCATTTAAGGGTTGACTTTAATTATCTACGAATAACTGTTGTTTATGAAGTAACTTTATGTACTCAAAATCATCACTAAGTAGGGATAACCTTACTTACTGTACACATTAAATATCAAGTATATCAATTCTTTCCTTGGATAACCTAGTCATTTAGACTCAACAGACGAACCTATCTTATGTCGGGGGTTTATCTCCTGTCTTACAAACTAGAATCGGTTTTCCGGTACTTGTTTTCGATAAAATTAAATAACGTTAATTTTACTTACCCTAAGTTAGATTGTGTAAATACTCCTACGCTATTGATAGCTTAGTGTAAGTAAAGTCACCCCACACAATCAGTAGGTTAAGATAAGTAAAGGTACCCCTAGGTAATAAATAGCTTAGTGTAAATAAATTTACCCCTAAGTAATCGATTTTTTAGATTAATCAAAGGTACACGTACGTAATCGATAGTACAGTAGGAAGGAAAGTTTCTGTTAAGAGATCAATAGTTTAGGGTACGTAAATACAAACCTAACCTAAGATCTCAAACTTTTTCGACAATGAGAATTAATTTACCAACGTTATTTGACAATAGCAATAATATCACAACGTATAAATTCTGATAAAAGATTTATAGGCTTCTGAATCAGTGGGGTTAAAGTTATCGATTTACTTTACTAGAGAGTTTATGATTTTGTAAATTAAATCGTTTACAGATTTCCAGGTTATACGCAAAAACAAAAAAAAAAAATTATATTCCTAACTTAATGAAATAATCCATTCCGACATATAAAAAAAAAGGACTTTAGATCGGTAAACCACTATAAAAGTACAAGTCTCTCTGTAACTTTTGCTCCTCTTTCTTACAGTTGGACGATTTTCTGGTATACTAATCCACGAATCGAAATACTCAATACATGTGATTCGGTCACATCGTCATATACATAGTAATCTTAGTATTGACCTACCTAAATTAAAAGTGAAGAACCGGTGTTAAGGTGGAAAAATTAATAATTTTTATTAGGTTTAAAACTTCTTTAGTTCTGAAAGAATACGGTCCAAATATATAATTTGTATATTGACTTTTAATAGAGATGACTCCATATAAATTCATTGTTTATTTCAATGAGACGTGACCATGTGTGTGAAAAATTTTTAATAGAACTATGTAGAACCTAAATACATCGATTGTATCGAAAAGGGTGCATTTACTAGTAAATTTATCATCAATAAATTTAGTAAAATCAAATACTTTTCAAGTCCCTGTGTCTTATTACACTTGAATGATGAAGTCATTATGGAATTTCAACACAACTTGATTCTATAGAAAACTTAATAACACTCGAAAATCCATCAATAACTGTAAAAATCCAGAAAAAGTTCGAATGATGGTGTAAAGTGTTTAACCTACCAGTATTTGTGGAATGAACTAATGAGATGTAAATCGTTACGGTGCAAAGACGAGTTTATTTAAACAAACTCTTTTTATTTGTTTTTGCACATCTTTAACGTGTCTGTTTGTCTAGTCCTACTTATTTCGTGTAACACGATCGACGATTATTAAATATAAACAAATGTTTATAGTATCAAATTCTTAATTCTTGTTGTGTTAGGATGTAATCGTAAAGAGATTATAAACTTAGAACATAGTTGGTAATATATAATTTTGGGGTGTTTTTGTTTGTATTTTATATTTAAATATAACTACACAACGTTTAGGTTTTACGGATCCTAACTTAGTGTGATTATAGTAAATCATAGTGTCTCTGAAACCATTTGAATAAATTTAAAGACCACGGAGATAAAGAAGTAGATATTTTACTTCCTAGTTTAGTCGATGGATTAGTTAGGAACCCTATTAATACAGTATATTCGGAACATGAATGATAACATGGTCATACATAAGAATAAGAGAGAGATATTTAGACATCATGGAGATACTTATATCAAAGATGAGTTTCACAATGTTTAATCAACAAAACAGTAATGATTTATAAATTTTCGAAGGGACCACCGAGTGTCATCTCTTAAACGGACGTTACCCCCTCTGGAGGTAAGTTAGGGACCCACCCCTTCTAGGGATGTCTTCCCTTACCGTTGGGTGAGGTCATAAGAACGGACCTCTTAAGGTACCTATCTCCCCGGACCACTCGATGTCAGTACCCCAGCGTTTATCGACCTGTATTTATTCGTTGATTATCAACTAAACGTTATACCAAAGGGATTCTTCTGTTCTTTTTTTAATCATTATTTGATAGTAGATTCTTATAAAGGGAAGTACAAAGAGTATACCTTTATTGGTTCTAGTTAATTTAAATTTGTACATTGGGATAATATTAAGTCTCTGTTAAGTAAAAGAGATATTCCAGTCATAAAATACATCAATAAATATATTTTCAACATAAATATTGATTTCTGTTTATTTCTATCAAAGTATTAAACCGTTAAACATAAGGGGTTTCGTTCTCTCAAGGTCTTTTTGTAGATAAAGACGAAATAACTGATACGGTTTCGGAAACTGACACACCTACTGTTCTTTGACACCTTTTAAGACTCTCTCCACCCTTATGGTACGGTGGATTGGACGGAGAACTCTTTAGACATACGTCCAGTCCTTCGTTGTCAATCTTGACCTGCACCTTGTTGTCTGACCAAGGTTTATCCTTTTCCTCATGCAGTTCCGATATATAACAGTGGGACGAATAAATTGAAGACACGTCTCATGTAGTACTCTTTACGACCTGACCTTCTTTGCGTTCGACCTTAGTTCTAACGACCCTCTTTATACTTATTGGAGTCTATACGTCTACTGTGGTGGGAATACCGTCTTTCACTTCTCCTGGATTTTTCGGAGAACAACTTTCACTTTCTCCTCTCACTTTTTCAACCGAATTTCGAGTTGTAAGTCTTTTACTTCTAGTACCGTAGTCCAGGGTAGGGAAGTACCCTTTATCTACCCCTTTGTCACCTTTGTCACCGACTGAAATAAAAAACCCCGGGGGTTTAGTGACGTCTACCACTGACGTCGGTACTTTAATTTTCTACGAATGAGGAACCTTCTTTTCAATACTGGTTGGATCTATCGTATAAGTTTTCGTCTCTGTAATGAACCGGCTGATTCCGGGTAGACCAGTTCCGATACAAAAAAGGTCACCAGTACATACCTACACTCTCAACCTGACACTCCTTCCGACTCGTGGCTTCTTAACTACGAAAACTTGACACCACAACCTCTTCTGAGGACTCTCAGGGAACCTGACGTTCCTCTAAGTTGGTCAGGTAAGACTTCCTCTAGTTGGGACCCTAAAGAAACCTTCCTTACTACGATTTCGACTTCGAGGTCATGAAACCGGTGGAGTACACTTCTCGACTGAGTAACCTTTTCTGAGACTACGACCCTCCCTAACCCCCGTCCTCCTCTTCCCCTGCTGTCTCCTACTCTACCGACCTACCGTAGTGCCTGAACTACCTGCACAGACTCACTTGAGGCCCTCAACCACTACCTGTCCCTCCGGACCGCACGACGCTAAGTACCCCAACGTTTCTCAGCCTGTGCTGACTCGCTGACTTGACTTGACTTAACAAAATGTTGAATTTTAAACAAAAAGGTTTCTGTATTTTCAGTTGAACCGTCAAATCGGAAGTAGAGTCAGTTTATATCGTGGATAGTCTCTCACGACTCCCTGACCCTTGTCGTCTATCTGGGTTCTCGTACACTTACCACAGGTTCACTAGGGCAAAAGAGGACGGAACACTCCCTTGAACCTTCACGTAATTTTCTCAGTTCTTTGATTGTTTTCGTGACAACTTTACTCTACTGATGAATGAAATAAGTCCTTGAAGTTGACACGTTACTTAGCAGTTATAACACCAGATTCCATCACTTATACGTGTAAAATACTACCTTATGGGTATGAAGCAACAAAATATCCCGTTGGGTACGGTACAGAGTATACGTTGTGAGTGATAAGGGTGGGTAGAGAGATAAGACATAGGTCTATAATAAAGTCTATCTTTGTCTTTCTTCCCTACCTTGAGACTTTCTAGACTTTCTTTCAGAAAGTTCGGTGACTGATAGGCTTCCCTACAAATGTGAAAATCTAGCTCACCTCTAATAGTCGAAGTTGATAGACTAGAGAGGACAGGGTACGAAGACTTCATAATTTAGTTACAGTATCTTTTTATGTCTTCGAAGTAAAAGAGACGTATAGAGTCTGAACATATTAAATAAAACGTTAGAATAGTGTGAATAAACTGGGTAATATAAGGAATTTATAATAAAACCATTTGTACGTAGGGTCTAAATCGGTCAAAAATTATAGTATGTGAGAAATTTGGGTATAAGGTGAATTCAAATCCTCAACTTATAAAACAATCTAAAGAAAGGAGTTCATAAAGATCATCATAGGTTAACTTTCTAAAATCTTAAGTGTCTGAGTAAAGTTACATCAAACAGAGGGAAAATTTTATGAGTAGACAAAAGTATAACGTTAGTGGAGGGAATCTGAAATAGATAAAGTAGGGTGAAAAAAAGATAACTATAATAAAGTTTAAACACATAATTTACGACTATAATCAGAAAAGTAAGTTAAGAGGTCTACAATCGATGTTGGTCTTACATTGGTTTACGGAATCCTATTGTTTGTCTCTCCTTAAAATTTACCCCTATTACCTTTGTCTTTTAATATACGTCGACCAGAGTTTAAAGTGTCTTGAACGGGTGAAGAAAACATAGAGGATGATTTATCATAAGAACTGAAATATGAAGAGAAGTCCATCTACATCTTTCGAAAGAGAGACGTAATCCTCGTGTGAACCTGTAAAGAGGAAATGAACTTCGGATCCACAGATAAAAATTCTACGTAATTTTTGTCGTTGTTATTGATAAAAGGGAGGACGGAAGGATGGAGTTCGTTACTTGGAGATGTCGGTAAGAGAAGAGATTACACCCGGTGAACAGTCCGATAAAAGATTCCTAACGACTGTTATCAATAGTAAGGTTAATAGAGGTCTTTAGCCGAAACAGTATCTTGAGTATGGGTAGGTACCCTAACCAAAATCTCATTTGTCACTCTATTTATCTTTCCCATAAACCTTAAATGATAACCCTTTAAACTTTAAATTCTTAAGATCTTCTCTGGAATCAATAAAAATAGATATAGACACCCACATTATACAATATCTAATACAAAGGTAAATATACAATTTTGTAAAGTCAGATACAGTTTTTCATCGTTCCTAAGTAACGTACTACCTCTTCAATACCAATATTTTAGATCTAAAATCTGGTATAAGGAAGTTTATATAGAAATTTTTCAACCCTTTTATGTAATGAAATACTTAGATAGTTATAAGAACTAATACTTAGTTCTCACAACTTTCCAGATTTTATAAACCACAACACGATGATGTTCTCCTTCAATTGTTCCAGAATGAGATATCACGTCCCTTGATATAGACTATAGGACACTATTTGGTATAACCTTTTAATATATATATATACACCTACACACACACAAAAATATAGACTTAGTAAAACGACATGTCTTTTTTAATTACGTAACATTTAGTTGATATGAAGTCATTTTATATTTTGTAAACTTTTAATTTTATTTTATAAACTGATACACGATGAAGGTCTCTTTCTTTTGACTACCTACCATTTATGAATCAGTATATCGACCACTGATACAAAAACTAATATAAAATCATTAAAAAACGAAATATAAAATCATCAAAAAAATATAAAACCATTAACAGATATAAATCATTAAAAGAAATTGTAAGTAATGAACCGGTAGGATAGAGACCCGTTATTCTGAAAGTTAAGATAAGGACGAGATAGAAAGATCGAAGTAAAAATAGTTGTCCTAAGAGGATAAGGGACTCAAGGTGAGTACGACTTAAAAAGGACTCGTAGAGTGTACGGTCTCAAAAAGGACAAGGAGTACTACCTTAAGAGACTGGTAGAAATAACGGACTGTTCTGAAGAGATGAAAAATTGTTTTAATTGGGAAGAGTAATTGGTAGACACTAGAATTACGAGGTCCAACCGACGGAGAAAATAGATAAAGGGTATACGTTATAAACCAAGTACAGAGATATTTTTGTGAGACATTTTGTTTCATTTCTACACTGTAGAACTTTTCTCGATTTATAACATCAGTCTGTTAAAGGCTTAGAGTCGTGACAGGTAGACTTAATGTAGAGACTCCCGTTAAATGATTAGAGACATTTCAAATCAAATCAAAAAAAAAAAAAAAAATTGTAAATTTTTCTCTACACTTAAGGACAAAATCTAACACCACTGTCATATATATCGACAAAATTGTGTATTATTTACAGGGGTTTTACTATCATAGGAAAGAGAATATGAAGTATAATGGTATCAGTTTTACAGACAGCTATCTACCTTTTACGAGGAAAATAAGTACAGGATACTGGATCTATTTACTTCGATGAAAACACAAAAGTAAGAACGTCTGATTGTTCTCAAAAATTACAGTATGGGAAAAACAGTCTTTATAATGTTAATATTAGAGAGTTTCTTTAACGGTAAATCGCATACGACCACAGATGACACTCGAGTTTATTTTGGAGGAAGATGGAGTTCGAGAGGTAAGGTCGGGAACCCGAAGTTCTCAGTAAATATGGTAAATAAAAAGGTCTTCACTGTCGAAAGTGAGATGGGACCCCAAAACAAATAACGATCTTAACCGAGTAATCCGTCTTAATCTTCCCTACCGACGTTATTGTTCTTAGAGGTCGTTAACGGGACTTTTTGGACGTTAGTCATTCGTTAGGTGACATCATTTACAGAAAATTGATTTTCTTAGTGATCGATTTTACGATACATTTATAAAATGTTGTCTTAACTTTTTATCCTTGTACTACTCTTTTTTTACTTTCTGACTCTGAGCTTTAAGTTCGATAAACATCCTTTTGGAGAACTCTATGGTCCATCAACGTCTCCATTAAACAGTAACCGTTCTACTCATACGGATTGGATAAAACATTCTTTAACACTTTTTCTTTATGTTGATGACTAGACAACTACATAAACACAATGTTTGGGTGGTCGTCTAAATTGTCCGAACAATAACATTTTCTTAATCTTTCCTTCCTAGAGAGATTATATGGATAACTGGTATGTCACGACCCTCCCCTCTGAAAGTGAAGATCCTTTTTATCATACGATAAGTGAATACTTATCTGTAAATACTTAATGGGTATTTAAACTATGTTATTTATCGATACTGTACCCGTTCTTCATTACTTTTATTGACATTACGTCCTAATAAGGTGCGTCTGTCCCACTTTCGTATATATATATATGGGTGTGTGTATATATTTGTATAATATACATATATTTGTATAGTATGTACTATATATGTATGGTATATACTATATGTTTATATAAGATATATTATATTTGTATATACTATATATTTGAGTATATAGTATATATTATACTTGTATAGTGTGTACAAATATACATATATTTGTATATTATATATTGATATTTTGTATATATATTTGTATAGTGTATATATATGTGTGTTTTGATATTTTTAGTTCTATACAACAATATTGAAATAATATGTGTATAAAATATATTCTTATAAAAAGTATTATCTTAACATTGTGATTACGTATGTTGTTGTTTATTCCTATGTTTTTAGTTATAATTAAAGTTCCCGTCTTCTAAGGACTGAAGATAACAATTGAGAGTCTTTAGAAGTCATCTTGGTATCTGATGTAGATTTAAGAGTTTCTGTCTTGGTATACTCGAAATTAAAATATACAAAAATTAATCGTTAAAAATTATGGAGTAAGACGGCACTACTGAAAAAATACGATCTTAGGGGGGAGGAGAAAAAGGAGGACACTTCAACGTGGTGTATAGTGTACCGACTGAGAACCGTGAAATTAAAGTTGGTGAGACCGAAGGCTTTTCCTGGGACGTGTGAAGTGTCAAAGACAAAACATTAGTGATATTCTCGAAATACTCTATACGTCGCCATATGTGATAGGTAAAAGCTAATCTTAGACGGGAGGGGGATTGAAAATTAGTAAATCGAAAGACCCCCGAAGTAGTAAAAACAATTACCTTTCTTCTGTAAATTTGTAAACACGATGGTGAAATAAAAGTCCGACTAGGTATGGGATCGAGATGATGTCCTGTGTACCAGTACACAGGACACAGTGATAGAGAAGTCATAGAGAAGGATAAGTAATTTCCTCTCTCTACTAAAAAAGTGGATTATCCCACTATTTTATTTTGTGAATATAAACCCCTAACTTAATGGACCTGGGTCAGTAGAGTCTTTATTAAAGATAATCTATCGACACGATAGCTCACAGATCGCTAATTGTTACGTGAGTCTTTCATGTAAAACAGTAAACTAAAATAAAATTGGTCTTAGGTGGTGATCTTGTAATACCTTCACCCACGTTCTTAAAAGTACTTTCTTAAAATGTAAAAGGATCATCCTCATCCAAAAGATTAATAAAAAATTTGAAAAATAAAACATAACCCTATATCGGTCAATTGTCACAACACTATCAAAGTCCACTTGTCATTTCCCCAAGTCGGTATATGGATGTACATCGGTAAGAGGGGATTTGAGGGAAAGGTAGGTCCGACGGTGTATTATAAAAATCACACTGTTTCTCATCAGTTTTTACAAGTGATTATAAAAATATAGTCATTAAAGTTATTCTCCAAACTAGTACAAAGATCGAGTTTTATCGTTGTCCTGAGTTTTAATGTTACTTTTAAAAATTATTTTAATAAAAGATTTTTATAAAAATCTTATAAAGAGGGGTTCTTTATTAAGTTAACTCTATATTGTTGATAGACAAACAAAAAAAAAAAAAAAGGGGAAATCCATAAAGTCCTTATGTCATAAATTTTTATGTGTAATGTGTCATAAGTTGAAATAGAAACATTAATTGACTCATTAGTTACTCTATCTTGTTTGTTATATAAAATTCCACAACGAAAAGTCTTGTAATAAATAGTTTTTATTTTATCAAAGATTTTTGCTTTAGTGACGAGAAGTACGTTGTTACTGTTATAAAAACCATGTAAATTTGGACGTCTAAATGAACTTCTTTTATGTTTAAATTTTTAAGTTTAAATATCGTCTATTAAACTTTAGACACGGGTTCGAATCGTCAAAAGTTTACGAGACATACAAAATCAAAAATAAAATCCTATTACGATTTTGGACTACGAAAGACAACTAAATCAAAAGATACTCAATTGTATTAATATTTACGTACCCCGACTATCGTACTTTATGTATAAAACAACATGAACGAATCTGAAAATGGTATAACCCCTTTTGTGTGTGTGTGTGTCCTTTTTAAATCCCCGTCAAGGGTAGACATGGCCAAAACACTTTTACGTAAGTTCTTTTATGTACTAACATCATTCAGTACTTTACTACTCTACCTTTTAATTCCAGATGTAATCCTTGGTACCATTTTTCTTTCGTTGTTAAAAAATCAAATAAAGGTTGTCTCGTCTTGGATTTGAGGCTTCAGATCAGTAATTTATTATTCCATCAAAAATAACTTCTCTGTACGTTCTCCGGGATCTCCTAAATGTCCTGAATCCTTAAAAATCTCAGTTTCTCGATTCATTCGGTCATAATTTTCTGGATGGGGACTATACTTATTTAGGGTGTAGACGTTCAACAAAACCTTAAAACGAAACTTGGAACGTTCCCAGACATTGAGTCGTCGGGAAAGAGAACCTACCCGACGTAGGTACAAATCGACATATAACCCATCAGAAACCCACAGAGAGAAGAGAGAGTGAAGGACAGAGTTTTCAAGGAAGAGGGATAAATAAAAAAAGGTGGAAATCCACGTATGATGTTCAGTAAATTTAATTCACGATTTTATAAAATTAAGGGACCTCTAATAAAAGTCTCAAAATTTACAACACATTATCTCCTTGAAGTACGACGATAAACATTAAAAGGTTTCATAAGTATTACTTGAGAGTTAAATCTTTCCCTTTTTGTTACTTAGCTATACTAAGTTGTACACTATCCGTTAAAATATCTGTCTTTTAAGTTATCGACTGTCTTTATACAAAACACGAGACTATCTGTCAGACTCCGTAACAAAAATCTAAATAATATAAAGAGATGTCAAGTCAGAGCAAAACATCGAAAAGAACAGAGGGTACCCGGGTAAAGAAAACCAAACGAAACAGAAGTCACAGATTTAGACCTTTAGAGGAAAGAAATGAAAGTGGGTAAGAAAGGAATATTTTCTAAAGATCTACATTCGTGAAAGGTCAGTAAAATTAAAAAATTTGTTTATTTTCTTTCGCCGTACGTACATAATTAGGTAAAAATTATCGGTGATGACTTTCTGTCCCGTAAAAGGAGTATAACAAAACTTAACGATAATAGAATTTTCTCAAAATAAAAGTAGTTATAGATAACACTGTAAGTCAATTTTACTGTTTCTGAGGGTACGACCCGTTTGATTTCTTTGGGAAATCAAACGACTTATTTTCTGACTCCGATCGACACCTCCTAAAAATTTTATAAAAACAAGTATAAGAAAACTACGATATCGAGGAGAATTTATTAAAAGTACATGATAATTTTCTTGTACCATAAATCATATGTCTGTTGAAAAAGTGTTCCAACCGACATACATTCTAAACCATGTAACGACGGTAGATACCTGGTTTTTACTCATATAGAAAATTGCGATTTAAACGGACTATAAAAGTATATATACACGTAAAGGAACATATTTTGCGATCACTTATTAGTATCTAAATAAATATGTATATCTCTCAGATGATTAATCGTAGATAACTTTACCTTTTCTTACTTAGATTCTCTGTACCTATATCACTCGTGTTCATAGTCGTGACCTGTCGTGTCAGACAATATATTCTACTTTTCACAAAAGTGGGAGAATGGGAAGGTCCAATACTCATCTCTTTTATAACAATGTAATAATTGGGGTAAGATGTGACTCCTTTGTCCGACTCTCTCGTGATCGTCAAAAGGGTTCAAAACTTCGACTAGTCCCCTTGTCAACGAAAGTTACCTTAAGACGGTCAGGATGAGAGACCTTAGAGAAAGGTTATGAAACGTCCCGAACTTGAAAGTCTTCTGAACAAATAATTGGGAACGAATATCATTGGTAACACATATATGTCGATCGTGGATTGGTCTTCGGACGAAGAAGTAAGAAGACTGTATATAAGTTCCGGGATGAGAATCGGCTCTTGAGAAATCCTAAAGTCTTTGATGACCCTAACTTTTCCTGTTCTAGGAAACGTGACAAATTCGACTGTAAAACCCCACCTCGCTCCGTTGTTTTCGTAAATGTATGTGTCTACCGGTTCTACTCAAGTCTCTCACAATTCTAGGTACCACCCTCCGCCTTAATGATCATACTTTCAGTTTTAGTCTCGTAACGATTATGAACACTTTTAGATTTCCTCCATTTTCAGTGTTAGCTTCAAAATCCTTTTATTTCGAATCAACTCTTCGGTCTTGTTTCTTAAGATATTGATTAATAATTATATATTGTACTACCACACTTATAGTCCTTTATCATTAAATTTTTTAAACATCGAGTGTAAGATGAAGAACCCGGAGTCACCGTGTCTTATTCATTTCAAACTATAACTATTCTCACTATTTCTTACTGAAGTATTTCCTACCTTAGAGTCGGTTCAGAGTTTCTCTCGTCAACTAAAAATGTCCCTGTTATGACTCCGTCCCCTTTGTAAACAAGTTTCCGAACTCACATCATATTAAGTCCCTACGTAAAACATTATAGTTCAATATCCCCTTTGTAAACAAAAAGAGGTTGTGTCCGAAAATCGTAGTGGAGTCCAAAACAATCTATAACATAACGGTTATAGAACGATCAAAAAAAAACGGCACCAAGATGCAGGTCTCGGTGTAAGAATTTTATTATAAAAATAGTGGGTTCAAAGGAAAGTTTTTTACGTTATTAGAAATAACGAGAATTCGTAAATAAAACTAAATGTAAGATTTTATAAGTTCTTCATATATAACTTTTTGAATCGTTTATTTTACCGTTCATTTGTATCCTTACATATTGTACTTTTATAATCGATCATTTACCATAAGAAGGATATTTCACTCAAAGAATGACCTTATAAAAATAAAAGTTTTTCAGTAGATTAATTTTGATTGAAAGAGAGATACTGTATAGTACTCTATGGATAAAAGTAGTTACTTAAGTTGAATTTAAGATTGTTAACCTTTTTTATACGTTGCTGATACAAGAAAAAACAAATTCTAAATAAATAGGTTAAATAAAACCCGACATCACCCAGAAGTGACGATACGCTCGAAAGGGAACAACACCTCTCATCCTCGAAGAGTAGGAGGAGTTCCACACTTCCGAAGAGTAACACCACCGAAGAAGAAGTCTCGTACCCGAGATCTCGTCCACTCGGAGTCATCAACACTACGTGTACAAATCAATGAGACACCGTACACCCTAGAAGGTCCCGTTCCCTAGTTTAGGCACAGGAGACGTAATCGTCCGTCTAAGAGTTGGTGACATCGTGGTCCCTCTCTTCCGTTACCGTGGGGTGAGGTCGTGAGAACGGACCTTTTAGGGTACCTCCCTTCTCGGACCACCCGGCGTCAGGGTGGTCCCCAGCGATTCTCAGCCTGTGTTGATTTTCTGAAGTGAAAGTGAAAAGTGAAAGTACGTAACCTCTTACTTTACCGTCGGGTGAGGTCACAAGAACGGACCTCTTAGGGTCCCTACCCCCTCGGAGTACCCGACGGCAGATACCCCAGCGTGTCTCAACCTGTGCTGACTTCGCTGAATCGTTGTCGTCGTCGTCGTCATCGTGGTCCCTTCGGGACACAAGAATGAATCTTTTTTATACGTCACCGAGACACAAGATCTTTCGTTATTTCGTCATATTCTTTAATCTGTAAGAAAAACGTTTATTTTCGATGTTGAGGGAAAGAACAACATTTCCAGAAGAGTAAGGTCAAGATTTTCTGTAGAGATTCCTTGGATCGTGTATGGGTTTAAAATTATAGAATCTAGTTTATGGATACTCGTTTTTATCTACCATTGACAAAAAAACAACGGAATCAACACTTTAAACCTTGTATCTACAAACTCCGTCGTTCTTAACAATTTACTAAGTATCCATATATAAGTAAAGGTTGAATACAGGTGCTCAACCTCTAAATAGAGACTTGACCAGTTAAGCTAGTCACGTTTATTAGATGGGACTTAGATTTTAGGTTTCACCAAGAAACCCACACATTAACTCGGTTACTTAACTGCTTAACAGTCAAGTGGAGAGATACGTTAAACCGGCGTGAACTGAGAGATATATTTCCGTTACTATGATTAACTTTCGTGTTCATGTAAAATTGGCAATGAGTCTGTTCTGTGTGTCATTATTTGGTTTAAGAAATCAAAATAAGTAGATAGTACTTACTACGATAATGATTCTTTACGTAATACGTTCGATATAAAATAAAAGAAGTGTTTAATGTACTTTAGAATCGACGTACGAAAATGTCGAGTACGGTATTATTCGTAAAACCCGAGTTCAGAAAAAGTTACATAAAACGAGACGAGAACTTTGAAATGTACAAACAAAAAAAAAAAAAAATTGTGGTGATGATTAAATTTTACTAACTGTAACAATTCTTTTCCTGATATTATATGAAGTAACCTGAAAAAAGTAAATTCATAACACCATTTATTAGGACCTGTACGGTCATTTCGTACCTATCGTGGAGGGTTTTAAGACAAAGAGTAAATTTTCGTTCCTAGTCCACTACGAAACGTAAACAAGGAGGTAAAATTGAAACATAAATATTAAAGGTCATAAATATCTAGAGTTTAGAAGAACAGAAAGATTCACACAGATAGAAGGATATTGTAAACGAGCCAACATCAAAAATTTCACTATCTTTCTACTATCTATCTTCCTTTTGATGTCACCTCCTACATCAGTCTTTTTAAAAGGGTGACTTCCACATACAGATAGAATTCCTAATAAAACACATTATATGACTCCTGTTCTTACACCCCCCTACCTTTCCTCTTCCTCGTATAAGGTCTTTTTATTTAATTTTTCTTTACATGTTTTTATGTTTCCGTCCCTATTCGAACGTTAGAGTGTCTTCATACCAGTAAAGACCTCGTATTATACACGTTTTCTTACACTTATAAGATCTCTTCCTCCTTCTTAATCTATGACTTCAAGTAATATGTGGTACGATTTCTAAAATCTCGAAATATAACGTATTACCTCATCTCCCTTCATTCCCATCCTTCACAAAACCTTAACCCCGTACTAATCTAAGATAAAATTTTTATATACAATAAATTAACCTTACACCTGTTTCCTAACCCGTTCAGTCTCTATAATGAAATTGTCAGGTACAATAACTATTGAATTTTCCCACTGAAATCCATACTTTTTCTCTTCTACCTTTAGTAGTCTCAGACGAGTGGTTTATTTGTATGTCCGAAAAACTGAATTTATACGTGTCATACTCTCAACACTTAAATTCAAAATAAGTCCCTGAAATGACTCCTGACATCGGACCTTCTATCGGAGAGTCATCAAACCTCTTTTCGGTCAAATATATATACGTAACAACCCCGATCCTATATGTACACCAGTTCGTTTGTAGAACCACTTTATAAAAACGATTAGTGTTTCTTGTACGTAGAGCTTAATTACTAAAATCACGAAAAGATACGTACCCTTCTACACTCTTAAACTCCAGTAACTTTAAAAGGACTTTATACATAGATTCAGAGATACCCGGACAAATAGGTTTCGTGTCTGACGGACAAAAAGTGGGACTTAAGAGGGGTTCCATTTCCATTCACCCGTTAACGTCACCTAATACTGTTTGGAAAATCTTGACACACTATTTGTAGAGACTAAAAGAAACAAACGTCCGACTTTTTCTTTCTTTCCAAATTCTATCGAAGTAAAAAAAAAGACAAAACTTATTACTCTATTTATTACGATAGGAATTGATTTCATTTAGTATTCCTTTTTCCTTATCCAAACCTCCCTTTGTTAAAAAGTAATTTAAAATTCAGACAACTTATAGGACTTGCCTCATTTGTATCTACTAAACGAAAAAGTGACCCTTTTTTGTTTTTACTGTTTATATGACCAGGTGTTTAAAACAAGCCTCCATGTTCTATAAATTTAAAATCTTTTCCTTAAGTTTCGTTTTTTCCCGTTTACTGTACCTTTTCTTTCAAATATATCAAAGACTGTATATAATTAACGTATTATCTCTAAAAAGACTTACTCTTTTTTTTATAATACACGGTCCAAGAACAACTCACTATTCCTGTATACTACCGTCTCTGTCATGAACAAAGGTTTCTCTAACTTCAGGTGACCCCCTCTGTCTCGTTATTTTCACGGTAATCACCTCCTATGGAAGTTTCAAGAGTCACTTATTCCAAATTATATAAGTCCTTTTACAGATTGTACTAATGTGGTTTCTCAATCTCTGTTAGAACGACGTCACACTTTTTACCTAATCTTCACTGGTTCTCTCGGACTTGTAAGGAGAGTCGAACCTTGATGGTGGACGGCTACCTCCTCTGTACTCTCTCCGCCAAGTTAGGGCCCTAGTCCTTCTAGGGGACCTCCTTCCGTACCTTTGTGTAAGAACATGAGAACGGACCTCTTAGGGTACCTGTCTTTTCGGACCGGCTGACGACAGGTACCCCAAAGTTTCTCAGTCCGTACTTACTCGTTGATTGTGATGGGAAACATAGGACCAGACACATCCTTTCACTTTCGGATTGGAGTCACTCGTGGTCAATCGATTGTGTCCACTGGAGTAGTGGTACTGGTTCACGTTATGAAACCGGTGGACTACGTTTCTCGGTTGAGTAACCTTTTCTAGGGCTTAGACCCTTTCTAACTCCCGTCCTCCTCTTCTCCCACTGTCTTCTACTCAACCAACCTACCGTAGTATGGGAGTTACCTGTACCAAACTCGTTTGAGGTTCTCTATCACCTGTTCCTTTGGACCGTACGACGTCAGGTACCCCAGTGTTTCTCAATCGGTACTGACTCGTTGACTTGTTATTTTTGTTTAGGAAGGACGGTCCAAGAATTGGAAACCTTTGGTGAGTGGACAAGAGATCAAGATATTAAAACGGTAAAGTTATAACAGAAACTTTACCTAAATACTTCATACATCGTAAAACTTTAACCGTACTTGGTTGTACTAAGAGAAGACTTAGTATATTATTATTGATATATTATTAAGTCTAATAGACTTAATAACGTATATAGTCATCAAACAAGGAAAATAAAAAACAATTCGTTATAAGGTTTCGTACGAACATAGTGTCAAACGAAATTGTAGGTGGACAACTTTCTGTGCACCAAACAGAGATCCAAAATCAATAATACTAATTCAGACGACATCCGTAAGTACATGTCGAAACACACACACAGAAGTAAAGAGACCCTATTTGTGTCTCCTTCTCACGTTGACGGGTCAAGATACCGTCAACGTACAAATCAAAATATTATTTATCGGATTGACAAAAGTTTTAACAACGTGCTGAAATGTATGGATGTTCTTTTCAGACTCCCTATGATATGAGAAGTAGGAATAATCGTAAACTACAAAAGTGTCAACAAAAAAAAATTCAGTAAAACTATTTATAAACCTCTTTAGAATACCACCAAAAATGTAAAGGGACTACTACTTACTACGTTTTGTTGAAATGTACACGAATAAAGGAGAGACTAATAGGAAAAGCCATTTGACAGACAAGTACAGACCTTCAAAAGTTCTCACATCTGTTTAAACCAATGATGTCACTTTGTACTCCTTCTTTCTCCTTGGTGGTGACCTTTTTACAATTTCTATACTTCCTTAGTTATAATTCCCTAGAAATTCCCTACCAAGAAACCTCTATTCCTACGTCTTTTCTCATTTAAATTCCCACTATGGGTCTAAAGACTGGTTGATTAACGTTTATTTTACCGGTCAAGTTGACCAACTTCTATTTGGTTTTGTTTTGTTTCGTTTCTTCTCTTATGTGAAGTAACTCTCTATAAACACTTCTATGAATACTTCATATATGTACGCAAAGTAAAATAAGTTCTCCAGATTTGTAATAAACTCATACACTATTTTAAACAAGTAACACAAACTAGTAAAGTTGAAGAGTCATTGACAATGTCGGATTCTTAACCAACTCTAAAAGGTCCTTCTAATAAATTTCATCTTTTCAGTTACCGAGAGGGTTGGAGAAGTCCATTTCTTTAGCACGAATGGTTGATGAGACGACTAGTTGTGTCTGAAAGGAACAAATAAAATACCTGATAAGGTATTAAGATATTGGGAAGGAGTTTGTTTGTACGTGTGTATGTTTTGTACTTAAAAAGGTTGTATATTTTATTATTTCTCCTTTAATGACAGAAGACATTCTTTTCTCCTTTTATTTTTTACAAACACGATACATATTCTTCTGTATTAAAACTCAAGAATTTGGTATCCTTTTATTTGGTGTCCACTTCTCTGGTATCTGACATTTACGGTTTATTTATGAAAGTATCCAGACACTTTACTATTGTCGAGTCAACTACAATTGAACTACAGAGGCTCATTTACTAACACGAGTCTTCCTCGACCTATACGGAACTTCCAATTACCGACGAAAGTATTGACACGTGTGATATAAGTATGTCCGTAGTTGAGGAAAATATTTTGTGACAAGGTCACTCTGGTCGTTAAAGATCAAAGGTTCTTGGTTTGGAACAGAATCCTATTTTTCCTTCCGTCTCATAACGTTTTTAGGAAGGGTGACAAAAAAGACATAACTATAACCACTGAAAAATGAAATGCAGAATATCTATAAAGTGTCACCTATGTTTTAACTACCGTGAAAGAACCTTTAAAATTTAGGGGTTTCCTAACCCACTCTAAACCTCACCCTGTTCGTCACCTCTCAACTTTTTTCTACTATGTTACTTTTTATCGATCCGAAATTCCTACTAACACAAGGGACATCAACTGTTTAATTTACACAATTAATGAAATTTTTATCACCAATAAATAATAACTTTATATAATTCCTTTCGTTTTACTGTTTTCTTATCTTTTCCTTTTTCTTATTGTAAATTCATGATAGTAGACAATTATTATTGGAAATAAATATAAAAGACTTGTAAATTCAAAATTTTTAGAAGTCCATCTATAAGAATACTACGTGATGAGAGTACGTATACAATATTTTGTTTTGTCTAGACTTGCTAAAATACAAGTATTTTGTTCAGTGTTCTCACTTTACTAAGTTATCAAAAATAATGATCAACAAAATGTAAATAAAATATAACAAAAGTTTTACATTGAAGAAATTAGACACCTTAAAAACATCTTTACAATTGATGAAACCGTGAGAACTAAAATCAATATGTCCAGGTTGGGGATTGTTTTCAAGTCGATTACTGAAATCCTTATTACTGACAGGAATAAACGTACTTCTATTATTATACGGTCCAGAATGAGTCTATGACTAGACAGTCAGTTTGGGAAATAGAACATACATTATAGATTGAAGGTGTCATATCTTTCGACAGGTAAATAGATTCTGTGACGGTCCGTCCGTCCTTATACGGTAGACCTTGATGTAAGAAAGGAATTATATATTGGGTACAGAAAACTTAACAGTCCATTAAACTTTCCTTTTCATAGTGACATGTAGAAAGAGTAAGTTTAATGTAACAGGTAGAAGAAAGAGGATCGGAAATAGGACGGACATAGAGACTCTTGAGAGAGTCTTATATTTTATTTGATCTGTTTTTTATCCTATCAATGGATATGGTCAATAATTTTATATTTGGATTTAACGTTCAGGTTAAAGAAAAGTATCGGACCACAAAATAGTTTCATATATTCGTTAAATTGATAGGTAATAACATATAGGTCCCTTAACCTCTAAATATTCTCTTTACGAAACTAAAGTTGGAGTCACTTCGGCTCCCATCTAACCTTCCCTTCGAAAACAAGACCAGTGACTTCTTCTCAGAGTCAATCAACGTCCTCACTCATCCACCCAACTTTATATTCAGAACACAGACTTAAGTCCACCCCCGTTCAGGAACGTTCTCGGTCTAGTCTCATGAGACAAAAAGTCTACACACCAACAGTTCCCTTTCTCTCTTACCCCTTCCTTACCTAACCCTTAAACCCTAATCGTCTACGTTTGATAATATATCTCTTATTTGTCGTAGTAGGATAACATGTCATGTCCCTTGATATAATTTATAGGGTATTATTTCATAATACCTTTTCTTATTCCTTCTTATATATACACATTTTGACTTAGTCAAATGTCGTGTTTAATTGTGTTTTATCATTTAGTTGATCTGAATTTATTTAAAATTTTATTCTCATAAGACAAGAAAATACTTTACACAAGAGTATCTCCGTCCTCCGTTTCGAACTTTCCCCACACACACATACATATTATACGTGCGTGTAAAATTTTGACACGAAAATTAACTTTCCAAATAACTCTTTTTTACTTTCTCCTGTACTCAACCTTTAGGTAGAACGTCGATTTCTTCGAAATCTAATATTAAGATTAAACGAAACCTGATAACCTGAGGAGTCTTTTAAGATTCACCCTTAAAACGAAAGGATATCAAATTGTCCACACACACTGTTATTATTGACTTATTAGTAATTTAATCAAATTTATTTTTACTTAATAAACCCGTGAAAGAAACCCGAAAGGTAATAGATTGTCATGTGTCGTTTCAGTATGAGTGTAGGTTATACTCAAAGTCAATTACTATTTCTCCCAGTAAAAGATAAACTGACTTGAATTTCAATTTTACGTCTGTCAAAGTTTCAAAGATCCTTTCGTCTCTAGTTCTAACGACCCTCTTTATAGTTCTTGGAGTCTATACGTCTACTGTGACGGGAATACCGTCTTTCCCTTCTCTTTGATTTTTTGGAGAAGTACTTTCACTTTCTCCTCTCACTTTTTCAACCGAATTTCGAGTTGTAAGTCTTTTGCTTCTAGTACCGTAGCCCAGGGCAGTGAAATACCGTTTATCTACCCCTTTGTCACCTTTGTCACAGTCTGAAGTGAAAAAACCCGAGGTTTTAGTGACGTCTACCACTAACATCGGTACTATAATTTTCTGCGAATGAGGAACCTTCTTTTCAATACTGATTTGATCTATCGTATAACTTTTCGTCTCTGTAATGAAACGGTTGTTTCCAGGCAGATCAGTTCCGATACCCAAAAGATCACCAGTACATACCTGCACTTTCAACCTGACACTTCTTTCGACTCACGACTTTTTAACTACGAAAACTTGACACCACAACCTCCTGAGAACCCTCAGGGAACCTGACGTTCCTCTAGGTTGGTCAGGTAAGATTTCCTCTAGTCAGGACCCACAAGAAACCTTCCTTACTACGATTTGGACTTTGAGGTCATGAAACCGGTGGAGTAGGCTTTTCAACTGAGTAACCTTTTCTGAGACTACGACCCTCCCTAACTCCCGTCCTCCTCTTCCCCTGAGTCTCCTACTCTACCGACCTGCCGTAGCGGCTGAGCTACCTGTACTCAAACCCATTTGAGGCCCTCAACCACTACCTGTCCCTCCGGACCTCACGACGCTAAGTAGCCCATCGTTTCTCAACCTGTACTAACTCGCTGACTTCACTTGACTTGACTTGACTCCTCTCGTCTTCTCGCACACGACTAATTTGTATACACTCTCTCGTTCCTATTTTTGTCTTTCTCCTTCCTTGAACGTTGACAGTGATACACATAGAAGAGTACACCAAAATTTATTAAAATAAACAATAGTTTATTTTGTCTGAACTTCTACTGTTTAAAAACTTCACTCTATTCTTCCACAGAAAGAAAGTTAAATTAAAATAAATTTAACCTCCTTTCAACGAAATGTTAAAGCACAATCAAAGACGACATGTTGGTACCCTTAGTCAGTTTTCATATGTATATAGGGACGGGAGACCTCTGAGGGAGTGGAGGGAGGTGAGGTGATGAGATCCAGTAGTGTCTCGGGTCCTACCTGAGGGACACAATAAATCGTCGAAGGATGATTGATAAAATGTTTACTGGTCCAAAGAAAAATATCTTTTACTCTTTAAGTTTTCGAGAAATACTTGATAACCACATCCATTAAAAAACAACAACAAATCTTTACTCTATAAATTTAATATAAACTTGTAATAACTGTCCTAATCCAAAATTATTTAATACTATCTTTAACATATACTTTCTTAAAAGATCTTATAAAATAATTTAACTAGTTCGAACCTCGTATTAACGTTTACTTGTTAAATTGTACGAAGTATTTGTATCACATTATCAAAGGAATTTTCTCCACAAATGGACTAACCGTAAATATGTTTAATAAGACATTTCATAATAGTCTTTAGGAGAATTAAATCTATAGAATAGTATGAAAATCTTCCTCTAAGATCTAGGACTCTATAAACATACGACTTCATAGTTGTATGAAAATCTTACGTTATAAGAAGTCTCTTGAGCTACGGTCAATCGTCTTACTATTTACCTTTTTCTTTTTTTTTTCTTCCTTTCTTCCGTTTTTCCGTCCGACCGACCTTCCATCCTGTCTTCGTTCCTTCCTTCCTTTCTTCTTTCTTTCCTTTTTTTTTCTCTTTCCTTTTGTTACTATTCCTTTAACTTGGAACCTTAGATACCTTTCGCGTTGTTACTCGAGATCACCGTTCTACAATCTTACAGTTCACACCCACTTTAAGTCGTTACTAGAAAGAAAAACTTTTCTCTTAAGAAGATTTACTCTTAGAGTAATTGAAGGTGTATGATAATTGATGGATCCATTAGCTAGATATTAAATATATAGTGTAAATTTAATAGATGGTATCCAAAACAACAACAACAACAACAAAAAATTTGTTGTGGTTGTTCTAATAAAACCATTGACATATAAAATACAACCTCTACTGTATTGCATATGACGTAGACTAGTTCAATAAGAATTCAATTGAACCCAAAATTTTCTCATGACTAAATACACGACACGTGAACTATTATATACACTCAGTAGAGCAGGGAGACGAGGTGGTAGACGAAGGAAGTGTGTGCCCGTGTTAACATTTTGTCCTTCTTACGAAGAAAAGAGATTTTTACTGTTTTGATATAAAATTAAAAAGTCAAGTCCTTGTACCTCTACATATTTATATTAAATTATTTATATATGGTCTGTAGTCAAGTGTTTTTAGAAATCAAAAATGAAACAAGAGTGTTGAGACCCGTCTTTATCCAAACTAAAAAATTACTACATATTTAAATACCCTAATAAAATTAGGGTTTAGGAATTAGTCTAATCGTTGATTGTAAACATTGGAACTTATATTAAAAAATTGAGAAATAAAAAACTTATAAATAACTTATCACTTTATACGGTGTTTGACCCGGTCTACAATACAATACAATACAAACAACTAAAAAAAAAGGTTTGTCGTTACTAATAACTTAATTGTAATAATAAGTGTGAAAAAACTTCTCTCACGTTTTTGAATCTTTCCAATTTACTTTGTGTTTAGATTCTGTAAAGTCTAAACTCTAAATTTTAGTCTAATTGATGGGTGTTTAGGATTCGACAAGGACGGTGTGGAGTACCGACAACGGAAGCAAGGAAATATTTCCTTAAATAGTGTTACTTATATTTTTATGTTGATGGTGTTGATTACGGTTCATATAAAATAAATATAGTTTGAAATTATACATATTCTATAAGATTGTATAAATTATAAAATTGAGCAAAATTATACAAATTACGTATACCTAAAATTTATCCTTAAGAATGGGGTCGGTATTACAAAAGTGACACTTTATAGGTGATGAGAACTTCCTTGAGAAAATTTCATTACAAAAAAGACTAGAATTGACTATGTACTTCCTTTTACTAGTACAGAAATTATGAGTTTGTTTCGTACCGATTTATACGAACAGATTAGATGTCCTTCCATTGCCCTTTTGAAATCAAAACCTTTCAACAAAACAAGTATAAAGAAATGTTGTGAAGTCAACGTTAGATTTAATCAGTCCCTAAAACTAGTATAGGTTTACCTTCCTTAAAAGTTACACCCGTAAAGACGGTATACCCTATTGTCGTACCCCGTGTACTGTTGGTGGAGGGTGACCTGTACTCACATGTCTCGACAAATTATGGACGATTTATGTAGTTAATTTTTAGGAATGATGAATATTTTTACGGTAAATTCTTAGTGCAATAAATCGTCGACAATGTACCGAAAGGGATATCTTAATACCTTGGTGTTTAGGGTGAAGTCAGTTAAGATCTCTCTCATGGACAGTTCAAAATTGATTGTCTGTATAACATAGAGTTTTTGGACCTAGTTTGAACCTGGAAATCAAAGTTCAATCGATTTAGTTATATGTTAAAACTTATTAGTTTAAAACATACTTCATTCTATTTGTGTGTCTCTCTGTATTATCAAGGTAGATCTCGAGAGACAGACCACTCCAAACTGATCAAATTTCAAAGTACATTTGGAGACTTAATAAATAAAAAATTATGTAAACTATATATATATACACATATATACACAACACATATATATATATATATATATATATATACATATATACACTTTACCAATGGTACTATTTTAATCAATTATGTAGGTAGTATAGTGGGTCAACGGAGACACACACACACACACACACACACACACACACACCACTCTTGTGAATTCTAGATGAAAGATTCCTTCATCTTTAAAAATTAAAGTTCCTATTTAATTTAGTGATAATTGATATCGATGATACAACTTATAATCTAGAGAACTTGAATGAGTAAATATTGATTTTCAAACATGGGGAACTGGTTGTAGAGTTAATAACGTACAGGGTCTGGAACCTTTAGTGATAAAATGAGAAGAATATCCTCAATCTGTGAAAATTTAAGATGTAGTATCTCTATAGTGTGGCATAAATGGAAAGAGAGAGAGGACATAGAGTACATCGTTTTACGGAAGTTTGAACGAGTACGACAGTGTTAACTTTCTATTGAATAAATACCTACTTATTGTAATATATCTATGGACACAAGTACAAAAAATTGATAAGTAGGTAACTACCTGTGTCCTAAAAAGACAGAATCGATAACACTTATGACGACGGTATTGTATCCCCATGTCTATAAAGAAGTTAAGATGAAAACAAAGGAAACGACATATAGATCTTCATTCTAAATACCTAGTACACTTTTACTTGATGATAGTATGTGACGTAATTTTGTGACTTTCTATTTTTTTGTGTTCTATTATAGTAATCTACGTTTTTGTGTAAACTTTTATAACCTGTAAGAAGGCTATATTTGTGAGTGATACTGGACCCATATCTTCTTTACATGAAGTTTTATGTCTGTCTATACTGTCAAGTCAACTCAAGTCAACGAGTCAGTACAGACTGGGAAACGCTGGGGTACCTGAGGTCGTGTGTTATGGAGGGACAGGTAGTGGTTGAGGGTCTCAAATGAGTTTGAGTACAGGTAACTTAAGTACTACGGTAGATTGATCGAGTAGGACAGTATTGGAAAAGGAGGGTGTAAGTCAGAAATGGTCGTAGTGCCAAAAATGGTTCCTCAGTGAAGAAACGTACTCCACCGGTTTTATAACCTTAAAGTCGAAGTCGTAGTCAGGAAAGTTACATATAAGTCCTGACTAAAGGTAATCCTACATGACCAACCTAGAGGAGTGTCACGTTCCCTGAGAGTTCTCTGAATAGGTTGTGGTGTCAAGTTTCCGTAGTTAAGAAGTCGCGAGTCGAAAGAAATATCAGGTCGAGAGTGTAGATATACACTGATGACCTTTTTGTTATCGAAACTGATCTACCTAGAAACAACCCTGTCATTACGGAGACGAAAAATTATACGACAGATCCAACCAGTATTGAAAAGAAGGTTACTCGTTCTCTGAAAACTAAAGTACCGACCTCAGTGGTAGACGTCACTAAAACCTCTGAGGGCGTTTTATTTCAGATAGTGTTAAAGATGACAAAGGGGTAGATAAACGGTACTTCACTACCCTGGTCTACGATGCTAGAATCAAAAGATTTACGACTCAAAATTTAGTTGAAAAGTGAGAGGAGAAAGTGAAAGTAGATCTCAAAGAAATCAAGAAGAAGTTAAAGACGGTATTCCCACCACAACAGACGTATGGACTCCAATAGCTATAAAGAGGGTCTTTAGAACTAAGGTCGAAGTCAGGACCCACAAGAAACCTTCCTTACTACGATTGTGACTTTGAGGTCATGAAACCGGTGGAGTACGTTTCTCGACTGAGTAATCTTTTCTGAGACTACGACCCTCCCTAACCCCCGTTCTCCTCTTCCCCTGTTGTCTCCTACTCTACCGACCTACCGTAGTGACTGAGATACGTGCACTCAGACCCACTTGAGACCCTCCGCCACTACCTGTCCCTCCGGACCGCACGACTCTAAGTACCCTAGCGTCTCAGTCTGTTTTGACTCGTTGACTTGATTTGACTTGACTTGGTAACATAGATAATGACACCCATTCTTAGGGAATTCTCTTTACCTCATCGGTAGTATCAGTTGGTTTCTCAGTCTTTAAATCATGAACCTACTTTAGAGTTTTTGTTGTCTTACTGGAGACAAGCAAAGGTTCCTTTTGGTAAGTTATAGTACAATTAGATTCAGATACGGGGTTGGTCATTACGACTTCTTCGACTTTACCTTGTCAAGATACTTCTGGATGTTCTAAAGATCTTGTGGGTTTTTTATACAGGAAAAGTAATATCCCGTGACCTTACGTTTGTATTCTTCAGTTCTTTGTGGACCTCATTGTCCGTTTAAACCGGAACCTAATGTCTTACTTCGTCCCGTTTCTGATTGTTTCAAAAAGGTTCTCTTACGTGACGAGTATCGTTTGTCAGAGAAGGTTGTTGTGTTCTTTGCTGAGATGTGTACCTGTAGTGGTTTACCGGTTGTGGTTTTAATCTAACTAATGTAAGGAATGTCGGTTTCTCCTTCTTCGAAATATGTCAGTCGTTATTGTTTTGGTCCTCGGTTGATATTGAGTCTAGTACTGTAAGAATAACGGTTTAAGTCTGAATTTAACTTCTGTCCCCCCTGTTGGTGATCTAGTAAGTCCTTACTGGATTTAGTTTAGGGATTACGGACTACTTGATACCTACCTTCAAGCACTGTAACATGTCCTCTGTCCCTAGGTTCTGGTAGGAGTTCTTTTTCTTTACGTTTTTTCGTATTACCGACAGACTTCTCCGGAATGTTTATCGACACTTTTCTTCTTTTCGTTACTTCTTTTCCTTTATATATGGGTAAACTTACGTCTCAAGGTTTCTTATCGGTCCTCTCTATTCTTTCGGAAGGAGTCATTAGTCACGTTTCTTTATCTGTTTTTGTTATCTTACACTATCAGATCTCTAGAGAAGTTTTTTTTTTTTGTTTTTTAGTCTCTATGGTTCGTTTAAAAAGTACGTTTCTACCCGAGTTATTTCCTGTCTTTATCATACTTGGATTGTCTTCGTCTTCTATAATTCTCGACCGTTCTTATGTGTCCTCTTGACATGTTTTTTCTAGAAGTGCTGGGTCCATTAGTACTACCACACTAATGAGTGGATCTCGGTCTGTAGAACCTTACACTTCAGTTCAACCGGAATCCTTCGTAGTAATCCTTATTTCAATCACCTCCACTACCTTAAGGTCAACTCGATAAAGTTTGGATTTTCTACTACGACACTTTCACGACGTGAGTTATACGGTCGTTTAAACCTTTTGAGTCGTCACCGGTGTCCTGTCCTTTTCCAGTCAAAAATAAAGTTAGGGTTTCTTTCCGTTACGACTTCTTCCGAGTTTCAGGGCGTGTTAACGTGAGTAGAGTGTACGATCATTTCATTACGAGTTTTAAGAGATTCGGTCCGAATTCGTTATGCACTTGGCACTTGAAGGTCTACAAGATTAACCAAAATCTTTACCGTCTCCTTTGTCTCTAGTTTAACGGTTGTAGGCGACCTAGTAGCTTATTCGTTCTCTCAAGGTCCTTTTTTGCTTGTTTGTTTGTATATAAAGACGAAATAACTGATACGGTTTCGGAAACTGATACACCCAGTGTTTTTTGACACCTTTTAAACTTTCTCTTAAAAGTTTATGGTCTAGTGGACTGGACGGAGAACTCTTCAAACATACGTCCAGTCCTTCGTTGTCAATCTTGACCTGTACCTTGTTGTCTGACAAAGGTTTATCCTTTTCCTCATGCAGTTCCGACATATAACAGAGCGATGAATAAATTGAATATAAGTCTCATGTAGTACTCTTTACGACCCAACCTACTTCGTGTTCGACCTTAGTTCTAAAGGTCCTGTTTATAGTTATTGGAGTCTATATGTCTACTGTGGTTGGAATACCGTCTTTCACTTCTTCTTGATTTCTTGGAGATCTACTTTCACTTTCTCCTCTCACTTTTTCAACTGAATTTCGAGTTGTAATTCTTTTGATTCTAGTACCGTAGACCAGGGTAGTGAAGTACCGTTTATCTACCCCTTTGTCACCGTCTGATAGAAAAACCCTCTCAGGGAACCTGATGTTCCTCTAAGTTGGTTAGGTAGGATTTCCTTTAGTTAGGACTTGCAAGTAATCTTCCTGACTACAACTTCGACATTGAGGTTATGAAACGGGTGGATTACGTTTCTTGACTGAGTGACCTTTTCTGGGACTACGACCCTTTCTAACTTCCTTCCTCCTCTTCCCCTACTGTTTCCTACTTTACCAACCTACTATAGTGGTTGAGTTTCCTGTACAAAAACGTATTTGAGGTCCTCAATTACTACCTGTCCCTCCGGACCACACGACGTCAGGTACCAGAGTGTTTCTCAGTCTGTGCTGACTCGTCGACTTGACTTTACTTGACTCAGTTCGGATACCAAAAGAATCATCAGTACATACCTACACTCTCAACCTTATATTTCTTTCGACTCACGACTACTTAACTACGAAAACTTGAAACCACAACCTCTTCTGAGAACTCTCAGGGAACCTGACGTTCCTCTAGGTTGGTCAGGTAGGATTTCCTCTAGTCAGGACTTATAAGTGACCTTCTTGACTACGACTTCGACTTTGAGGTTATGAAACTGGTGGACTACGGTTCTCGACTGAGTAAACTTTTCTGGGACTACGACCATTTCTAACTTCTGTCCTCCTCTTCCCCAACTGTCTCCTACTTTACCAACCTGCAGAAGTGACTGAGAACCTGTACTCAAACCCATTTGAGGTCTTCAAGTACTACCTGTCCCTCCGGACAGCACGACAATAGGTGCCACAACGTTTCTCAGTCTGTTCTGACTCACTGACTTGACTGACTCTACTCATGTTGACACTCCATCAAAATTGTAAAAAACCGTAACGAATAGCAACCCTAACTTTACTTTTGACTGGAAAAGGTCAAGACATAGGTACAACTCAAAAGGTTTAAATGACCGAATAACTCTCGTCGTGAAAGTGTCGTAGTAGAAAATCCTGAATCATAAGTCGACCTTAAGGTAGTGGAGGTGATCGAAACGAGTATCACTACAAAGGATTCCGGGTGCACTGAAGTGTAAGGTCCTACAGACCGAGATCCACTTACTAGTGTGGTAACACTAATAGACCCAGTACTTCTAGAAAAAACATATCAAGAAGACCCATAGTAACGGTGGAGAAAAATTATAGAAGACGAAGACAATCCAGGTATGACAAAGAAAGGAAATAACTCGGGTAGAAACGTACTTTTTAAGGGAACCATAGATATTAAAAGAACTTCTCTGGAGATCAGAAAGAGTAAGATAACAAAAGGAAATAAAGAAAGGTAACAAGTGACTCCTTCCGAAGGAATAGAGAGGAACGATAAGAAACCTTGAGACGAAAGTTTACCCGCATAGAAAGGAAAAGAGGAAACGGACAGTGGAGAGAAGAAAAGTATCGACAGACATTCTGTCTCGATGTCTCGTTAATTCGTTTTTATTTTTGTTTTCCGTAGGATTAACTTTACCTTCCTCATTTTAGGAGAGAGAAACACTTCTATATATATTCTTTGGACTTGGTAAAACGGAAAAACATAAAACAAAAGGACCCCTCCCATAACTAGTGATGGAGGATATGTCACGGTACCTGGAGACAGGTATCAAGAAGTTCGTGAGACAAATAGTCTAGATCAGGGAACGTAGATATAGAGTGTAGGTAACATATTAGCATTCCCTAAACTAAATCCAGTATGGAGTTACCAGATCACCAAAAGGGATGAAAGTTAAATTCAGACTTAAACTGTCATTCTTCGGGTACTAGACTCGGTATTAGTCGAGCACCAGAACAAAAATGACTGACATATCTCGAAGAGGTAGAACCGACGTTCCTTATCTTAGTCAGACTAAAACCATAACTGGTAGACCACTACAGGTGTACATCTCAAAAGAGAACACAAAAACCTTCTCCCACAAACGATACTCGTCACGTAAGAGAACCGTTTTGAGACAATCGGAAACGGGACGAAGTAAGACATGAGGTTCCGGTTTAAAGGGATAATGAGGTCCATAAATAACTGAAGAATGAAAACATAAGGTCAGGGGATATTACTTTTCCTGTAGACAATCCCCACAATCAAGATCTTCAGAACATCCAGAAGTATCTTGGTAACGTAAAGTCGAAGAAGTCGTAATGAGCAACCCCGTATCTGGACTTAATGAGACTATAACTTACCGAAAGGAACCTTTACTTGTCTCCAGTAAGACAGTAAAAACTCTAACGTAGGTTAATGACGTAAAGTCTGAGAAAACAAATGATACTACCGATTAGATAAAGAAGATTACCTAAGAATGGGTGTCATCATCTATATTACAAGTAGACTCAATTTAAATGAGTAAAAGTCAGGTAAAATCAATCAACTAAGGATTATACAACTACAAGTAAGAACGGTAGAGGACAAACTTGTGAAGGTTAAACGGAAATGTCGTAACATGAAAAGAAAGTAGTGGTCAGTGGAGGTATCGACCCACAACGTAAACGAGACCGAGACAGAGAGGTAAGAAAGACCTCAATAAAGAGGTGACTAGAGATCATCGTATAACCAGTAGATGACTGGACACTACAAGTAGAAAGTCACAGGAAAGAAAAACGGAAAAGTATGAGAACTACCCCAAGAGTTCCATTCTTATAACTACACCGAACGGTAAGGGAAGAGGTCACCTGGTGCAAAATAGTCTTGAGAGCTGGTACTAGACAGGAAAGAAAATCTTCTTTTGACTTTATTAGGTGGTTTTTCTTTTTTTTTTCCTTCATTTTTGATTGTTTTTTAAGTCATTACAGTGTCCAATATTTTAGTTGTATTTTAATATACACAAAGACATAAAATTTTACTAGGTAGACTTTTTCTTATCTGTTAGAGTAAGTGTTATTATTTTCATTATTTTATAAAGTCTCATTTAAGTTGGTGTGATCAGTTTCAAGTTCGACGTACTCGATAAACAGTATGAAATCTCTAATTATTTAACGAACAGAGTACTAATCGTTTATAAAAAACGGTACATGAAACAAAATAAATGCTAAAGAAAGTGACACGTTTTGGAAAGTTCAAATACAGAGTAAACAAATAGAAATAGTGAAGTACCGTTTATCTACCTCTTTGTCATCTTTGTCACAGTCTGAAACAAAAACCCCCCGAGGTTTTAGTGACGTCTACCACTAACCTCGGTACTTTAATTTCCTACGAATGAGGAACCTTCCTTTCAATACTGGTTGGATCTATCGTATAAGTTTTCGTCTCCGTAATGAAACTGTTGTTTACAGGCAGATCAGTTCGGATACCAAAAAGGTCATCAGTACATACATGCACTCTCCACCTCACACTTCTTTCGACTCACGGTTTCTTGACTACGAAAACTTGACTCTTCTGAGAACTGTCAGGGAACCTGACGTTCCTCTAGGTTGGTCAGGTAAGATTTCCTCTAGTCAGGACCCACAAGTAACCTTCCTGACTACGATTTCGACTTTGAGGTCATGAAACCGGTGGAGTACGCTTCTTAACTGAGTAACCTTTTCTGAGACCACGACCCTCCCTAACCCCCGTCCTCCTCTTCCCCTACTGTCTCCTATTCTACCGACCTACTGTAGTGGCTGAACTACCTGTACTCAAACCCATTTGAGACCCTCAACCATTACCTGTCCCTCCGGACCACACGACACTAAGTACCCCAGCGTTTCTCAGTCTGTGCTGACTCGCTGACTTGACATGACTCCTCCACCTAGGTTTTTTTATAACGACACTATACAGTTTGTCATAAGAGGGATACAAAAGGAGATTCTTAAAATATCACGGGACAGAATGTAAATCTATAGATTGTATAAAACTAAAATAGAAAGACGTACTACAATCTCTCACAAGATTATTATTTAGTCATTTTAATCTTTACTGTTTCCTCTTCAATGTTGACCATGGTGTTTATATGTTTCCTAGTATTCTCTAATGTACTACCATTTCACCTGTTGGTTTTTTTTTTTTGCATGTTTAAGAATTTTTCCATATCAGAGAGTCTGACTTGAACTTCTTTACCTTTTATATTTGACTTGTTAGTATTCATGATTTTAACTTTTACTTAAAGTTTTGAGAGTTCTTTGTCTTTAGGTTCTGGTCTACCGAAGTGTCCGTTTAAGATAGTTTGTAAATCCATTCTCAATCATGAATAGGAAGACTTTGAAAGTTTTTTTTTAATACCTCCTTCCTTGTGAAGAGACTCCAGTGGTACTGGGACTATGGTTTTGGTCCTTTTCTATAGTAATTTTTATTTATTTAATCCGGTTATGGTGACTACTCGTAACTGCATTTTTAAGAGTTGTTTTATGATCGTATATTTTAGGTTATTGTGTACTTTTCATAGTATGTGGTACTAGTTTACCTTAAATAGGGTCTCTACATTTCTAAAAAGTTATAGACGATTAATTAGTCACACTATGTGGTGTACTTGTTCAACCTTTTTTTTTATAGTAGAGTTATCTACGTCTTTTCGGAAACTGTTTTAAGTTGTGGGTTAATACTACTTTTGAGAGGTTTTACACCAGTGTCTCTCTTGTACGTACGTACTTACGATCAAGTGAAGTCAGCACAGGTTAAGAAACACTGGGATACTTGTGAATAGGTGGTCTGAGGAGACAGGTACCCTAAGGGGTCCGTCCTTATGGAGTTGTACTATTTCCGGTATATACTGTTTGGGTGTTGATTGTAGTATACTTTACTTTTCGACTTTCGTAAAGGAAATTCTAGTCCATGTTTTGTTTCTACAGTTGAGAGTGGTGAAAATAAACACCTTACGAATCGGTACCGTTAGTCCTTTTTTTTTTTTTTTCTCCTTGGGTCAACCTTTTCTTCATTTTAGTAGTGATAAACGTTTACTGCACTACGATATATATCTTTTAGGATTTCTACGATCGTCTTTTGAGTATCTTGAGTAGTTACTGAAACCATTTCAACGTTCTATGTTTTAATAACGTGTATCTAAACAGTGTTAAAGATATTTGATTGTTGTTTTCTAGTCTTTCTATTTAATTCCTTTCTTAGGGTGGATGGTAGAATAATTTTTTCTCATTGTATGGATCCTTATTTAGATGGATTCCTCCTTTTTCTGGACATTAGGTTTTTAGCATTCTATCTACTTTCTTTATTTTTTGTTACGTTTGTCTACCTTTCTATCTGATATAAGAGTCTAACCTTATAAGTTAGAACAGTTTTAATGATATTATGTATTCCGTTAGAACTCATGTCTAACTTACATTAGAGATAGTTTAATATTTACCGTAACAAACGTCTAGATCTTGTTTTCAGAATTTTAAACATACCTTTGTGTGGTATGTGTTTTATGGGTTCCGTTAGAATCGACCTCGACTTCCTCAGTTGAAAGGACTGAAGTATAATATTATTTTTCGATATCATTAGTTTCGTCATACCATGACCGTAATTATCTTTCTACCTCGTCTTATCTTTCAGGTATTTATTTGGGTACATAGATACTACTTAATTAGGTGTTGTCTCCTCCGTTCTTATGTTTTACCTCTTCTGTCAGAGAATTCATTCACGAAGACCCTTTTAACCTGTCCATATACAATTTTTTACTTTAATATTGTATTAAAGAATTGTACGTTTGGAAAATTCGAGATTTCCTAATGTATTAACAGTTATGTTAATTTATAACCTTGTTTTTTGATTAATCCCATAAAACCCAATAAAAAACCGATCTTGTCTTTACTTATTGTAGAGTAATACATACAAGGATAAAAAGTGAAGAGAATAAGAGTAAGAAAATAAAGGTAGTATAATATTAAGAAAACAATCCAGTAACCCCACATAGACATTGAGTTAGGTATAAAAAATATCGATTGAAAACTAAGTTAAGTAGGTTGAGATTGAATTCACTAAAATATAAAATCAAAAGTTCTCTTTTAATTATACAAGTAAATCAAGGGTTCAGTATGTACTAAGAAAACACCATGGTATCTTCACTTCCATTCAACGAGTCAGCACAGGCTGAGAAACGTTGGGGTACCTGACATCGGGTGGTCCGAGGAGACAGGTACCCCAAGAGGTCCGTTCTTAAGGCCTCACCCAACGGTAAAGGAAGAGGTCCCCTAGAAGGGTTGGGTCCCTAGCTTGGGTCCAGAGGGCGTACTCCGTCTACGAAATTGGAGACTCGGTGGTCCCTTCGGGGACCATGGTATCTGATGTCGGTTGGTCAGAGATGACAGGTATCCTAAGAGTCCGTTCTTATGACCTCACCCGATGGTAAATGAAGAGGTCCCCTAGAAGGGTTGGGTCCCTAACTTGGGTGTAAAGGACGTAGAAGACATAACGATTCTCCTAAGAAATGGTGACTCAGTGACCCCTTCATGTTTGTTATAATCTTTACTAGTTCATACTGAAGAAAAAAAAAAAAAAGTTCATACTGAAGAATATTGTATACTGACGTAACCGAAGAGGTCATCCCAGATGTCACTATAAAGTAGTAAATTTTATATATGAAGACAACTGAAATCAAGTCAAGTAAAGTCAACGAGTCAGCACAGGTTGAGAAACACTGGAGTACTTAACGTCGTGCGGTCCGGAGTGACAGGTAGTGGTTGAGGGTCTCAAGTGAGTTTAAGTGTAGGTAACTCAACTACTACGGTAGGTCGGTAGAGTAGAAGATAGCAGGGGAAAAGGAGGACGGGGGTTAGGGAGGGTCGTAGTCTCAGAAAAGGTTACTCAATTGAGAAGCGTACTCCATCGGTTTCATGACCTCAAAGTCGAAATCTAGTAAGGAAGGTTTCTTGTGGGTCCTTACTAGAGGAAATCTTACCTGACTAACCTAGAGGAACGTCAGGTTCCCTGAGAGTTCTCAGAAGAGGTTGTGGTGTCAATTTTCGTAGTTAAGACACCGTGAGTCGAAAGAAGTGTCATATTGAGAGTGTAGGTATGTACCGATGACCTTTTTGGTATCGGAACTGATCTGCCTGGAAACAACCGTTTCATTACAAAGATTAAAACTTATACGTTAGATCCAACCAGTATTGAAAGGAAGGTTCCTCATTCGCAGAAAATTAAAGTACCGACGTCAGTAGTAGACGTCACTAAACCCCCGGGGGGTTTTATTTCAGACTGTGACAAACGTGACAAAGGGGTAGATAAACGGTACTTCACTACCCTGGTCTACGGTACTGGAAGTAAAAGACCTACAACTCGAAATTCGGTTCAAAAAGGGAGAGGAGAAAGTGAAAGTAGTTCTCCGAGGAATCAAGCAGAAGTGAAAGACAGTATTCCCACCACAGTAGACATATAGACTCCAAGAACTATAAAGAGGGTCGTTAGAACTAAGGTCGAACACGAAGTAGGTCGGGTCGTAAAGAGTACTACATGAGACGTATCTTCAATTTATTCGTCCCATTGTTATGGGTCCGAACTGTAGGAGAAAAGGGATAAACCTTGGTCAGACAACAAGGTGCAGGTCAAGATTGACAACGAAGGAATGGACGTATGTCTAAAGAGTTCTCCGTCTAGTCCACCAGACTATAAGGGTAGAGAAAGTCTTAAAAGGTGTCAAATAACCCTAGGTGTATCAGTTTCCGAAACCGTATCAGTTATTTCGTCTTTATATACAAAAAGACCTTGAGAGAACGAAAAAGCTACTAGGTCACCTACAACCGTTAAACTATAGACTAAGGAGACGGAAAAGATTTTGGTCGAACTTGTAGACCTTCAAGTGCCAAGTGTATAACTACTTCGGACCGAACCTCTTAAAACTCGTAATGAAATGATCGAACACTCTACTCACGTTAACACGTCATCAAACTCGTAAGAAACGGTAACAGAAAGGACCCCTAACCTCACTTTTGAATGGAAAAGGTCAGGACACCGGTGACGACTCAAAAGGTTTAAAAGACCGTATAATTCACGTCGTGAAAGTGTCGTAGTAGAAAGTCCTAAACTTTGTCGAGGTGACCTTAAGGTATTGGAGGTGATCGAAACAAGCATCACCACGAAAGATTCCGGGTGAACTGAAGTGTAAGGTCCTACAGACCGAGATCCACTCACTAGTGTGGTAGCACTAATAGAACCAGCACTTCTAGAAAAAACATGTCAAGACACAGAAGAACGGTGGAGAAGAATTATAGAAGACGAAGACAATCCAGATATGGTAAAGACAGGAAATAGTTCGGGTAGAAACGTACTTTATAAGGGAACGATAGAGATTAATAGAACTTCTCTAGACATCAGAAAGGGTAAGACAACAAAAGGAGATAAAGAAACTTGACTAGTGACTCTTTCCGAAAGAATAGAGAAGAACGATAAGAAACCTTGAGACATAAGTTTACGGATATGAAAAAAGGAAACGAAAAACGGAGACAAGAAAAGTGTCGATAAAAATTCCGGAGGGGTCAGTCGACGAAACGAAAAGACGTAAAGAAAAGGTACACCTACCAGAACTAGGGACAGAGGAGATGTCACAGTGGTTGGAGTCAGGTATCAAGTAGTCCTTGAGATAGAAAGTCTAGATCCGGGAATTTATATAAAGAGTGAAGGTGACATATTAGTATTTCATAAACTAAATCCGGTATGGACTTACCAGATCACCAAAAGGGATAAAGAAGTTAAATTCAGACTTAAACCGTTATCCCTCAAGTACTAGACTCAGTGTCAGTCGAGGACCAGAATAAAAACGACTGACATATCTCGAAGAGGTAGAAACCGACACTTCTTATGATAGTTAGACTAAAACCACAACTGTTAGACCACTACAGGTACACATCTCAGGAGAAGACAAAAACCTTCTCCCACAAACGATACTGGTCACGTAAGAGAACCGTTTTGAGATAATCGGAAACGGGACGAAGTAAGGCATAAGGTTCTGGTTTAAATGGACAATGAGGTCCACAAAGAACTGAAGGATGAAAACGGAAGGTCAGGGAATATTCCTTTTCTTGTAGAAAAAAACCACAATCAAGATTTTCCAGAACATCCAGAAGTATCTTTGCAAGTTGAAGTCGAAGAAGTTGTAATGACCAACCCCGTATCTGAACCTAATGACACTATCACTTACCAAACGGAACCTCTACTTGTCTCTAGTAAGACAGCAAAAACTCTAACGTAGGTACATGACGTCAAGTCCGAGAACAACTGGTACTACCGATAAGGTAAAGAAGATTCCCTAAGGACGGGTGCCATCATCTATATTATCAGTAGAATCAATTTAAGTGGGTAAAGAGTTGAAGACAACTCTCTCTGTCCTATATCTGAAGATTCCGAACAGTTTTAGATGAAAAAAAGAAAAAAATTAAAATTCGTGGTCTGACTACACAAATAATACTCATGGAGAGTTTTTACGTAAACGGACCATTTATGACTTTGTATGACTGTAAAGTTCCTGGTTTTAAAATATATCCCTTATAGTTAATAAAGAACTATGTAACTTTTACAAAATGGTTTTCTTAAAGTTTTTATCTGAGATTTTTAAATCTCAGGATGAGAAAATGGTGTACAAACAATTTTGACACATTTTGTGTGTCGTTATTTAGTAGTGTAACTTTGTACATATTATAGTATATTCTTTGTTTAGTGGTCAGATCCAAGTAACGTCCTATGTCCTACGAACCCCACCACGTGACCCTACTGGGTCTCTCTACCATACCCCTCCCTCCACCCTCCCCCCAAGTCCTAACCCTTGTACACATGTGGGCACCACCTAAGTACAACTACATACCGTTTTGGTTATGTCATAACATTTCATTTTATTTCATTTTTTTTTTTTTTTCATTTTTTTTTAGTAGTGTTCCTCCTTTATGTGTGACAAGATACATCTATTATATATCTATTCCACTAAGCTATAAGATGTTCAATAGGAAAAGTAAACATGAGTGACATAGTATTTAGTTAAATAAGAGTGTTTATTTTAGTTACAATCGTTTAGTCAATAAAAAGTAACTGGTTTTACGAGGAGAGAACAACCGATCGTGTTTTAAAATTAGTCTTTACACCATCTATATTAGTGGGACCACGTAACTGACAAAACCCTTATGATTCTGTGTAGAGAAATCAAGAAGGGTATAGTTCTTTACTTGACGGTAAGGAAAAAAAGAAAGTCTTGAGATTTTTCAAGAAGTTCATCCATATAACTATCCGGTCCACCGAAATCTCTACAAAGACCTTTTAAATAAGACTTAATAGATAAGTTTCCCTTTCTACAATACCGACTCGTTTCTCATGTTAATAGTGTTGAGTACCTCGGTATTAAAGATTATAGTCTATTTCTTGAAACATAATGAAACATTAGAGATCGATTTTTACCCTAGAACTTTATTTGTACTATTTTTTATCGACATCACCTTTTACAAGAATATACAAAATTTTGAAAAGAAATTTAGATCTACCTTTAGTAACTCCGTTCAGGGTCTTACAACATGATAATTATTAAGTTACCGTGACTAACACGTTCCTCACTGTATAACTCACGATCTTTAGACCAGTAACCATAATTGACTATAGAGGATTGTTCGACGAGACCCCATAAAAATTATCAAACTTTGTGGAAAATCGGTCTGGTGAACAAACTCCCGAAACCCTAAATTATCCCTTTTAAACTTATACAAAAAAAGAAAACTAGAGTTTCTTCAAGTTTACTTCTAAGTAGGAGTCCTTCTTGACTATGATAATTCGTTAAATTATGATTAATATTCATGTTTCGAATTAATCTCTTCAACTTAAAATCTAATTTGACTAAAGTGTAAGATACTTCACAAAGGATTCTAACTTTTCCAGAAAGAAACTTTCACAAGGGGTTTGAAGTACTTAAAGTTTCTGTTTGTCTTACGGAGTGAAAATCCAATGGAACTCACAGAGATAAGAAAAATTTCGATAACCTTAAATGTGTTTATTAATCTATTTCTCTGTTTTGAAGGAGGGTTTCTCGGTTCCACTTTTCAAGGAATTAAACTACGTAACTCACCTCGTTCTATTATACTCTAACGATAGACTTCCTTTTACACAAAAGTGATTTTGTGTCTTTGAGATGTCACTCACAAAATCTATAATTGCAAAATTTTACAGAACGAAAGAGTACGGGGAACAGATAGTCAGTGGTCGAAGTACGTTAGACCGTAAGGGTAAAACTCTATACCAAGTGAGACTGTAGTGTACGTCAATGGTTACACTAGTCTATCCGAATTTTCACACCCAGCGTCTCCTGAAGAAAATAGTAAGAATCCTTTAACCTGGGTCGTATAAGACTCTTGCAGTCGTCGTCTACCGAGTCTCAGACGGATTCGATAACAAGGGAACCCGTAATTCTGTCCACAGACCAGTATTCATGACTTGTTGTCTTTATAGGTATGACGTATACATCATGGTGTTAATTCCCAAACCGAAGTCTTCTCTTAGGACTCTGTCTTGACTCTAGTCAAAACGATCTCCAGTGACGTTTATAAAAGACGGAAAGTCTCCTTCTCTGTTACCATTCGTCTAGACTTAAAACACTGAGAACTAGCGTACAAAAGTAAGAATTCTTCATTTGTATAGAGAATATCGACAGTAACCAAAAATAACCTTACTTGTTTACTACAGAGTCACCACAGAAAGTCATATACCTATCTTTCAGAATAAGTGAAAAAATAGGGTGTATTCTAAATTCCGGTAATAATACAATATTCACATATTGTATTTTAACAAGTGAAGTGAAGTTAGGGTATATTCTAAATTCCGGTAACAAGATTCACATATTGTATTTTAATAGCACTTCCAAACTATTCTCCTTAAGTTTCCTTCTTTTTAATTTTGTTTATTCTTAACGTACATACACAAATATGGGGTACTGAGACGTACAGAGACCTCTTCACAGTATTCAAACTAAACCTTAGGAATCATTGATTTCTCTTGTTATGTAAGAATCCTTACTCTTTCAAGTATTCTTTGTCTTCTCTATGTAAAAATTCTGTTTCTGATAAAAAATTACGACTATCTGAAAAGTAATTCTGGTGTTCTATTAATAACTTTTTGGGAACTTTTGTAAGGAGATTATTTATGTCATTTATCTATACACACCGATAAGATAATCGTAAAGATTACGTGTCCGTGATAACGTTAAAGAATACAATTACTACCATTTGTTTTATCATCGTAGTAAAGATAGGTATATTATAAATTTTAAAGACGTCTCACTTTATCTTCGATTTTATATTNATATAGACTGAGTGAAGAAACATTTCGTCTTTGATTGTGTTGAAACATTTCGTTAATATGAAGTTAATTTTTTACATTTTATTTATTACGTAAAGGTTCACTTAATATATGATTTGTACCTCGTGTAGTCATTATACTTACTTTAAACTTTTCTCGGTACTCTATCTCATATTCACCTCCCTAGGAACACCTTCCACAAATCACCAACGAAAGTGACACGAATGAGTCAGTACATACTGAAAAACGCTGGGGTACTTGACAAGAGACAGGTACCCCTAAGAGGTCCGTTCTTATGACTTCACCCAACGTACGGAGGGAGGTCCCTAACCTAGAAGGGTTGGGTCGTTATCTTAGTTGCAGAGGATGTAACGTCCGTCTAAGAAATGGTAGACTCAGTCGTCCCTTCCGGTTCTTATGACCTCACCCATCGGATAGGGAAGAGGTCCCATAGAACGCTACATCCTTAGTTTGGTCCCAGAGGACCAACGAAAGTGATCTTACCAATTTTTCACTAACGTTAATCCACTTTAAATTACACTCATGGTATTCGTCATTACCGTTCAAGTTACTCTCATCGAGAGTCCCTGTTTCTTTCTTTATAAGTGTCTGAGTCTCTGTCTCTACTCAAACAACACAAGTTCCCTCTCTCCTCCGAGAACATTCACCTCATGTCGACTCCCTCCGTCTCTCCGTCTCACTCTACTCAAATCTCTTCATTTACCTTAGTACGATGTGTCAGAAAATCTAATCAATTATATAAAATTAAAATAAGATTAAAAGTAACTCCTGAATGACCTCCCGAAATTCTTCTTATCACTATCCTGTACTTAACTCAAACTATTTTCAAAATTTAATTTTATTTTGAATTCTCTTAATGTAATTGATTGTTAAAAAGTCATGTATAATAAAAAAGTTGAGGTAAAATGTATTCTAAACCTTACGTGAAAGAATTTAAATTTTGACCATTTATAAACTTCTCTTCCTTATAAACATGGGAACAGATTTTACATAAAAGTTAAGTGTTTAACGTTAAACAACTTTCCTATTCAACATTTAGTATCTCAGATAACGTTATACTTATTGTTGGACAACCACGACATGATATCCCTATAGTATTTGAAGTTTCTTTCTCTTACAAACCCTTTCTTTCTTTATAAATGTAACGTACCATCATCGTCCTCTTACTACAGATATTCGAGTGTTAAAAGATACCTCATATGAGTATATCGATTTGGGTTACACTATGGTACGGATGAAGGTAATTTATTATTTTTTCGATTATTTAGTGACGAAAATAAGTCTACACTATAATCTACACCATAATTCAGAATGTTTCGTATAGTTTAACAAAAATCCGATAGACACGAAAATGCATATCATAAAATAAATCCTTATACCATTTGTTGTTATTATCATTATATCCGCATTACCACGAGTTATTACAATTTTTATGTAAAAGTTCGTAAAGAGAAAGAGAATAAAAAAAGTTGTGTGACCTACGTAGTTCTACTACGTTCAAGTAAACACCTATATACGTAGAAGTCTTATAGTAATCTCTTTATAGTGAAATCATTTATAACGTTTTACTTTCCATAATATCTACCTTTTTCCTCAAGGTTATTGTCTTCAAGTATTAGAAATTTAAAAAATGAGAAACCATTTCCTTTCACAGACCCCGGTCGCACTCCTTGAGGCGGGTACCGTTTCCAGTACTCCTTCCTCCGAACCGTATGTGTTTCCACACTAGTTCGGAGTCCTTTGGGGAACAAGGGCTCGTAGATAGGGGTTTGGTCTCAGACAAAATACGAGAGTGGATGTGGAGACTGAAATTCCCCCCGAGAGGGGGTATTGGTAAAGAGAGCCCTTTCCTCATTTCCACGTCGAGGTTCCGTTATTTTTAAGGACCCGCACTGTTCTCACAAAGTCGAATACCTGAGGAGACTTCCAATAGATCGGACGGACATATCCAAACAGGCCGGTGTACACTAACAAATGTCGGAGGGTTGGACTCTCCGTGCTCTACAAAATTTGAATGATTTCCGTTTAAGAAATCCCCTCAACCTTTAATAATCATATCACCCAACCAATCCTTAATATAACCACTTCCCATAAAGTAAACAACACGGTTGTTAACGACGTCTAAGGGACGGAACCCACACTGTTCCCACAGAATCCAGTTTAGAGAGACGACTGTCTGACCGAACACACTGTCCTAATAGGTATGAGGACGGTGATGTGTGTACTAACAAATGATGGAGAGTTGGTATTTGTCGTGTCTCTCAAAACTTCATAAAACTCTCAGAATTAATCGTATCCCGAAAAGAGTAACAACTCAGTTACTAACGGTGGTCCGGAGGTATAGGAATCCGTGTACCCTTATATAATTAGTTACATAAACCTTATATCTTTTCCTTTATCTCATCAAAAATTCCAATCATTATGATCTGAAAAACTCAATTACTTAAAAGAGAAAACATTATCTAGTGACATGAAACAATATTTAGTGACACAGGAACGATACATTTTTACATTGAAATAGTGATAGAATTCTGATTTATCTAGAATTCCCCTTGTAACCACTTTCCTAAAAGTAAACAACCCGACTACAAACGACGATTTAGAGGTATAAGGGACGGGAATATTACTTATATTGATCGTATATCCTCTGTATTCGTAATTGGAAATTCTAATTAGTACAATTGGAACCCAATTTATTTAAGGAAAGAACTAACATTGAGCGATGTAGGAGTAGAATATCCTTACATTGAAATAAACCTCCCACCACGGACCAAATTCTTTTTTGTGGGAACCTTTTTTATTCAAAAAACCAATAGTCTTTCTTTCCTAGTATTTTACAGTCGCCCAGAGTACCGGTCTTCTACTACATTATAGGGATTCTGGAAAAAAATATGTAAATACACTTCGTGGACTAAAACTATTTCCAGTCCTGACGACTGGGGGCGCACTGAGACATAAGTAGGGATACACATTGTTTTCCATATATTCGTTTGGGTTTTTATTTCTTTAACCTAGTCAAAGGTCATTTTGACTAAGGGAGTACAGCAAAGAAAGAAAGAAAGAAAGAAAGAAAAAAAAGGTACAACAAAGAAAGAACGAGGGGTAAAAAGACCGACTTAAGGGTAGACCTCGTACCTACGATAAGGTACATTTGGTTCAATAAGTCGGAGAAAAAGAGGTGACTAAAAGGATGATGTGATAGGTAAAGATTAGAGAGATATATAGACACTAATTTATACATAAAAAGGTTCCTGCGACTGTGGAAGGGGTGGAAGCTTAAGGGACCTAGGTGGTCCCGACTGGGGCCGTCCTTTCCGATACCCACTGGAATAATTTTATATAAATTAAGAATATTTACTTACAGAAATAAAGGAACTTTGTCTTACTTTTAATGAATTGGATAACTGGGTCCTTCTTTTAACTGATTATAAGATTGGACATTGTATTGGGTTATGTTGGTATAATTTGTAACTCAGGTAAGTTTACGATCTAATCTCAAGTATTCGGAATGAGTGAAGACTATCTACTACTATATTTATTAATTTACCAAAGTAATAAAAATAGTTACGGAGTAGAAATAACTGTCTTCTAATAGAAAACCCTTTGTCACTTTCTTTTGTCTCCTTGTCTATGATTAGTTTGTCGAGAACGCTTCGATTTTATATTAGATTTACTATTATATTGGTATCGTATTCCTATGAATCGATATGTAATATTCAAGTAGTACTAACAACGTTAGTTGAAATTAGTGTTCAAGGTTCTTTTAAGGTTTATTTAAGTCTCCTTTAGTAAGTGTTATCTTCTTCGAGATCCGAACTTAGGGTCAAAACTGTGAATGATCAGAAAGTACGTAACCTCTTCCTTTACCGTTGGGTGAGGTCACAAGAACGGACCTCTTGGGGTCCCTGTCCCCTCGGACCACCCGACGAGAGATACCCCAGCGTGTCTCACTATGTGCTGACTCCGTTGAATCGCCGTCGTCGTCGTCGTCGTCGTCGTCGTCGTCGTCGTCGTCGTCGTCGTCACACATTGGAATCTTTTCGAAAAATATGAGGAACTCTGTGTGAAAACAGTAGACGCTTAACTCATATAATACTAAAACGGGTCTTCGGTGACACTCCTAATAGTCTCTAGTACTTACATGTTACAGATCACACAACAAACCGTGTATTATCTAGAAGGTGTTCATCAACGAAAAGGGGGGAGGATCCAGTAGTAATAACACTCAATCTCTTTAAGATTGTTAAAGTTTAAAAGTCACATTAGTAATGTCTTCTAAATTTTCTCTACCTTTGTAAGTAACATTATTTATGTTACAATATTTTTATAATTTAAAGTCTCTATCAGAAATTTTTATTACCCGGGTAATGTTATCTCAAAGGTCTCATAATTCTTAACACAATCTATTGTCATGAGTTTTATTGAGGTGTCATTGTATGTGTAACGGTTATAATTTTTGAAAAGGTAAATCTCTTTTATAAGGTGATTTGTTTGAAGAGATTTAGTTTACTGTGGTTTATTGTGGAAAAATACGAGGAATGTCCTTTATGTCAAACTTATAAACTGGTAGTTACAGTTGAATAAATTATTATGTATCATACTATTAGTGAAGGTTATGTTACAAAACTCTATAACAATAACAAGTCAGTACAGACTGAGAAACGATGAGGTACCTGACGTCGTACGGTCCTAAGGGACAGGAAGTGGTAGAGGACCTTGAACGAGTTTAAGTACAGGTAAGTCAGTCACTACGGTAAGTCGGTAGAGTAGGAGGTAACAGGGGAAGAGAAGGACGGAAGTTAGACAGGGTCGTAGTCCCAGAAAAGATTATTCAAGTGAGAAACGTAGTCGACCGGTTTCAAAACCTCGAAGTCGAAGTCACAGTCAAGAAGGTCACTTATAAATCCTAGCTAAAGGAAATCCTAACTGACCAACCTAGAGGAACGTTAGGTTCCCTGAGAGTTTTCAGAAGAAGTTGTAGTATCAAGTTTTCGTAGTTAAGAAGTCGCGAGTCGGACGAAATACCGGGTTGAGAGTGTAGGTATGTACTGATGACCTTTTTGGTATTGTGACTGATGTACCTAGAAACAGTCGTTTCATTACAGAGACGAAAAATTATACGACAGAAAACTATATATTCGTAGTGATTTTTTGTATCGATCTACCTTAAATTCTAAGATACTTTTACATAAAATTTTTAACTTTTGAAAAAGTAATGTAACAACAGTTTTCTATTAAGTCTTTATTGGAAATTGGACTAAGAAGTTTAAAGTGGAGGAATAACTAACATAGAAGTAGAAAAATTTCGAAAAGAAATTGAACTCTTTTCATGTCGTGTTTTGATTTATATTTACAATTCTTAGGTTTTAAATTGTTTACTTTAAACTTGATACATAGGGAGAGGTATTCTTAAGTTATTATATAAACTACCTTTATTTACAGTAAGTTACTCAATATCAACTACTTCATTGATAAAAGAGAAATACATTAAAATAAATAAAGTATTAACTGGACTAGAAAAGATATCACCATACTTTTTTGACAATCTTTATGATATCAAATTAATAACTATAAGTCCTCATAGACGTTAAATTGGACATTATACTTGACGAATATGGTCTTACTCTCCTACCCGTGGTGTTTTTTTACGAGTCAACTTTACATAGTATTTACTATTATTCTACCTAAGAAGTTAAAGTTATAAGAAGGAGTACTATAGTTTCGTGAAGAATTATTAAAAGAACTAATGGAATTAACTGTTACAGGAACCTTCTTTTGTGTCAAAATACAAAGACACATTTATATTAACATCTAACCCTTCGTCGAATATACACATAGGAAAACTGAGTGTATTTATCATTTGACCGAAAAGGGAAGTGAGTCAAATAATTAAAGTCTGGTTTACTCGGATATTCCAAAAGTAGAGATATGTCGACCTTTTCGTAATTTGTTAACCGATATGACCACTGAGGTAATTCTGGCTCTTGTTGTACTAGATCAAAGTCTTTGATGAAAATTCGAGTCCGATGTTTGTGAAACAGTAAAAATATGACTAGTAGAATCGTCTTTTATTTCATATCGAGAGATCCGTCTTTAGGAGAATGTTTCACGTATCTGGAACATATGGGTCACTGTTGTATCTACTATTTATGTCTTGTCGAGTCCTCTTTTTAAGGGGTCGAAGGAACGTAGGTACATAGGTAATACGACCGTATATTTTTTCCGGTACACGGGACCTTTTACTTTAGATTCACTACGTAAGAAGTAGAAGGAGAGGTAAAAAGTATCCAGTATACTTGTAATAAGATGGTTCTTTAACCCCTTAAGACTTCCATGTAAATTTTTAAGTAAAACTGGTCGTAAATAATTCACGTATGACATACTTTTTGTAAAACAAACAGTACCTCCCGATACCTCTATTTCTGTTACACCGGAAATCTCTATACAAATGTTTTAATAGTTTGATGTTTATCCAATTTGTATAAATCAATTAGTCTTTCCTATATTTGGAATCCGAATGAAATCCCGATTTTAGGAACTTTAAATTTTTAGTTTAACAGTGAAAGGTCCAAGGAATGAGATTTCTTTAAAATTTATGTATACTTTTAAATATATATATATATATATATGTGTGTATGTATACTTTTACAATATATATATACTTTTTAAATATATACCTTTATAAAAATAAAAGTAAGAATATGGAAAATTGTAGAATGTGGTAAATCTATTAAAATAACTTCTATGTATCCTTTTATCCTGTTTAAGAAACTTTTATCGATATAATTATGAAATCAAAAATTAATCACACAAACGTTATCATGGTATTTTAAGTTTTAACGTCAGGAAGGTATTAATTAAGTAGTATACCGTTTTTATGGTGTTTTGACAAAAAAGAATACAAAAATCAATCAGATTTATCTGTTTCTGTAACTTGAAAGTGTATCCGTATGTACTAACTATTACATATTACCTTTTTTTATTTTATATAATAAAGTCACACATGATGAGTCGATACGTTTTTGTACATCAGATCTTTACACAAATTGTTCACTACACTATAAAAATAAAACTTCATTAATAACGCCAAAAGTGTTAAATTAACGTAATATAAACAAAGTTAAACGAGAGAGTTCAAACAATACTTGAACACTAATGAATTTTAAAGTTTTGGTATTAAGGATTTAGAATTCCTAAAAAAAAGTTTCTAAATAAACAATCTTCAGTTTTTAAAAATTTTTCTTAGTTACGAAACTCTTTAAAATAAAATGTTCCAATTTAATTCCCTTTTACCATATTCTCTTTTTAGAGACCCGACTGGATCTTATGTATTTAAAATCCAAATAGTAATCACAAAAACTACTGAAATACATTTGGTAAATTAAAATCTATATGATTCAAAAAAATAATCTTACTACAGATCCTTTATTGAAATATTCAACGATTATGTTTAAGACTTTATTAATGTTAAAAGTTTTATTTAGTGAAATCCTGTCTACGCTAGATGAGTTTAAGACAAGATTCATTTGTTAAACAATTTTCACGAAGTATTTTAGGATCTCCAAGGATTCTGAGAAAGTCTCCCAGGAACACCAGTTTTAAGAAGAGTATTATATGGTTTTGTGATAAAAGGTACAGGTGATTTTACTACGAAAATGAATCACACGTTTTCGTTAATACCTATTTTAACAATCTCGGAATCGTACTCAATTCTACTATTTTGGTTCGGAGTAATCGACAGAAATACGAGAAGTGGTGACATATTATTATAAATTTTTCTTTTTATAAAAAATTCTACGAAACTACCGAGTCGTTTCCTGTAAATGAAAATCTTTAGAGTTTAAACTTATGTTCAGAAGAATCACAAGACCCACCTCTTGACTCTACTCGATTGGTTCGTGAACACGACGTAAGGACTGGAGTTCATTGTAGGTACTTATTTTTTATCAACACACTAATTGAAGTCGAAACTTGATAAAAAAAATATTGTGTAATAAAAATGAAATTTTGTTACTGTTTCATACTAATAAATTTATATCCATAAACCGTCTATAAAGTATGGTTACTTACAGGAGAACAAGTTAGATCTTTTTACGATGTCTACATGAATAAACGTTTCCTCTTTATCTCTGTGTCTACATCTTTTGTTTGAATGTCCATGGTTCCCCTCTTCCCCCACCACTCTACTTAACCCTCTCACCCGTCTGTACGTATATGATTGTACATAAGTCAAACCAAGTCAAGTCAGCGAGTCAGCACAGGCTGAGAGGCGCTGGGGTACTTAGTGTCGAGTGGTCCGGAGGGACAGGTAGTGGTAGAGGGCCTCGAGTGAGTCTGAGTGCAAGTAACTCAGGTACTACGGTAGGTCGGTAGAGTAGAAGACAGAAGGGGAAGAAGAGGACGGGGGTTAGGGAGGGTCGTAGTCCCAGAAAAGGTTACTCAGTTGAGAAGCGTACTCCACCGGTTTCAAGACCTCGAGGTCGAAATCGTAGTAAGGAAGGTTTCTTTAGGGTCCCAACTAGAGAAAGTCTTACCTGACCAACCTAGAGGAACATCAGGTTCTCTGTGAGTTCCCATAAGAGGTTGTGGTGTCAAGTTTTCGTAGTTAAGAAACCACGAGTCGGAAGAAGTGTCAGGTTGAGAGTGTAGGTATGTACTGGTGTCCTTTTTGGTATCGGAACTGCTCTGCCTGGAATCAGCCGTTTCATTACAGAGACGAAAACTTATATGATAGATCCAACCAGTATTGAAAAGATTTTATCTATTAATAACTCTTGGATGACATATCGTGTCCATTGAGATGATTTCGAGACACCACTGGATTTACCTCTCTTTTATATTTTTTCTCCCCTATATACATATGTATTTTGACTAAGTGAGACGACATGTTGTCTTTGGTCGTATTGTAACATCTCGTTGAAACACACACACACAATCAGAAAGTCAAGTCAAGTCAAGTCAAGTCAGTGAGTCAACACAGACTGACAAACGTTGGGGTACTTGACGTCGTGCGGTCCGGAGGGACAGGTAGTGGTTGAGGACCTCAAGTGAGTCTGAGTGCAGGTAACTCAGGCACTACGGTAGGTCGGTAGAGTAGGAACCAGCAGGGGAAGAGGACGGGGATTAGGGAGGGTCGTAGTCCCAGGAGAGGTTACTCAGTTGAGAAGTATACTCCACCGGTATCAAAACCTCAAAGTCGAAATCGTAGTAAGGAAAGTTTCTTTAAGGTCCCGACTAGAGGAAGTCTTACCTGAGCAACTTAGAGGAACGTCAGGTTCCCTGAGAGTTCTTAGAAGAGGTTGTGGTGTCAAGTTTTCGTAGTTAAGAAGCCACGAGTCGAAAGGAGTGTCAGGTTGAGAGTGTAGGTATGTACTGACGACCTTTTTGGTATCGGAACTGATCTACCTGGAACAACCGTTTCATTACAGAGACGAAAACTTATACGATAGATTCAACCAGTATTGAAAAGAAGGTTCCTCATTCACAGAATATTAAAGTCAACACAAGTTAAGAAACACTTGGGTACCTAACATGGAGACAGGTACCTTAAGAGTTCCGTTCTCATAACCCAACGTTAAAGGAAGAGGTCCCCTAGAAGGGCTGGTTCCAGAGGTTGGGTCCAGAGGACGTAGCGTTCTACTAAGACATGGTGAACAGTTCAGGTTTCATTGATATAAGGTTATTAAAAAAAAATTTTATTACGGTAGAATTCCTTTTCTTCACTATCATAAAAACGGTCTGAAGTTCACTTATGATCTTAAAACCTTTTTAACCTTAGGAGAGTACATTCGAACTTTAAAAGGGTTGTGTTTTCTAAAAAGTGATCTAGTCACCACTATATTTATCTACATAAAAAATTTGACATATACATTTACACAGTTATTACTATCCATGTATATAAAACTACTTGATAAAAATACGTTTTAACGTACAAAACTTTTGTATATTTTCCTTACTACGTAAGTTTCCCTTTTAATCTTGTAACTCAAGTACTTCATCTCATGTTTGTCTAAAAAATTATATTAATATCTAAGGTGTAACGTAAAGTATAAAATCCTTGATTATAGATCAATTACTTTAAAGTTTCTTATTCTAAGTATTAATAGAGTTTCCGAAATTTTAAGAAGAAGATAAAGGTTTTTGTATAAACATAATACTAAATGTCTAAACGAAGTATATATAATTGGATTAAACTCCTATATTACGTCTTCGTTTACACTTTTAAATCAACGAAAGATTATTTGATTCATACTTTCTTTAAACATTTTCACTACGGAAAGAAGAGTTATAAAAAACAATCTTTTACACCAACGAAAAGTATTTATTATAAAAAGAATTGTATACCACTTAAATAATTATAGTAAACATTTACTTTAGTTAAAAAAAATCAAAGACTTAAATTTTAAGATTAAGTTATTTAATCATTACACGACATGACACGATTCAACGAAGTCAGTATAGACTATAAAACGTTGGGATACCTGACATCGGGTGGTACGAGGAGACAGGTACCCTAAGAGGTCAGTCTTTATGACCTCATCTGATGGTACGAAGGAGGTCCCCTAGAAGGGTTGGATCCCTAGTTTAGAACTAGAGAATACAGACGACGTGACCCTCTACCCAATAAATGGTGATAACGGTGGGTGGTTCGGGTTTAATCATTAACGATTGTGGGTTTATTTGTTTTCAACAAACACCGGGAGTTACTAACACTTCTCGATTTTACGGTTTTACATATTCTATGTGACGAAGATTCTTTCTTTTTAAAGGGAAAGAACACACTGGAGATACACCACGTTCCTAATAATGTATTAGGGACATCGTTCTTCTAATTTCTCTTCCTCTTTACTGTTCCTACTGGTCTTCAACACCTTTGATGTCACCATCCTAGGATCCAAATACTATAATGTAATTTAAAACCTCTTCACTTGTGTATTGTAATTATACATTAGTTAACTAGACCTTTTATCCTATCGGGTAGATAATTTCTTGTCCCTTCTTAGACTTTAAAATGAGTTCCATACAAACTTACAATTTACAGACATCAAATTGGGTACGATAATCGTGTAGAAGTTCCTTTTTTTTTACGGAATTTTTATATCTATTTATTGTTTCAGGAGTCAAAGGATATTATTTAGTATTACCTTTTGTATATTTTTTCTTCTATATTTAGTGATACGTCATGTGAAACGACTTTGATTGTCGTAACGTGTCGTTGATATGAAGTTATTAAAAAAATTGTTTTTTTTTTAAATTTACTTTACTAACAGAACTCAGATACTCAATTATAACAATCTTAATACGACGACGACACGACACTATACGAATCAGGTAGTCATCACAGGCTGAGAAACTTTCAGGTACCTGACATCTGGTGGTCCGTCGAGACAGGTACCCCTAAGAGGTCCGTCCTTTTTACCTCACCCAAAGGTACGGGAGGAGGTCCCCTAGAAGGGTAGGGACCCTAGCTTGGGTCCAGAGGGTGTGAAGTCCACTTAACAAATGTCAGACTCGGTGGTCTCTTCGGGTTCTTATGACCTCACCTATCCCATAGAGAAGAGATCCCGTAGAACAGTTGGGTCCTTAATTTGACCCCAAAGGACGTAACATCCACCTAAGAAATGGTCGACTCGATGGTCCTTTCGTGTCTCCACACGATGATGTTGAGTATACTATCATGATTAGATTCTATATCCTATTAATGAGTCAGGATCCATCGTGTCTAGATCAGGGAATTTACATAAAGAGTGAAGGTGACATATTGGTATTCCCTAAACTAAATCCAGTATAGACTTACCAGATCACCAAAAGGGATGAAAGAAGTTAAATTCACACTTAAACCGTTATTCCTCAAGTACTAGACTCGGTGTCAGTCGAGAACCAGAACAAAAACTACTGACATATCACGAAGAGGTAGAAACCGACGTTTCTTGTATTAGTTAGACTAAAACCACAACTGGTAGACCACTACAGGTACACATCTCAGAAGGGAACACAACAACCTTCTCCCACAAACGATACTGATCACGTAAAAGAACCGTTTTGAGATAATCAGAAACGGCACGAAGTAAGGCATAAGGTTCCGGTTTAAACGGACAATGAGGTCCACAAAGAACTGAAGGATGAAAACGTAAGGTGAGGGGATATTACTTTTCCTGTGGAAAAAACCCACAATCAAGATTTTCCAGAACATCCAGAAGTATCTCGGTAAGTTGAAGTCGAAGAAGTCGTAATGACCAACTCCGTATTTGAACCTAATGACACTATAACTTACCAAACGGAACTTTGCTTGTCTCTGGTAAGAGAGTAAAAACTCTAACGTGGGTTGAGGTCATGAAACCGTTGGAGTACGCTTGTGAACTGAGCATCTTTTCTGAGACTAAGACCCTCCCTAACTCCCGTCCTCCTCTTCCCCTGCTGTCTCCTACTCTACCGACCTACCGTAGTGACTGAGCTACTTGCACTCAGACTCACTCGAGGTTCTCAACCACTACTCCGGACCGTACGACGTTAAGTACCCCAGTGTTCTCAGCCTGTGTGAACTCACTGACTTGACTTGACTTGACTTCCATCGTGTCTCTCTATTCTTTCAAAAGGAGTCACTAGTCACTTTTCTTGATCTCCTGTTGTTATGTTACCCTTTCTGATCTCTACAGAAGTTCTTTTAATCTCTATGGTTCCCTTGTAAAGTACGTTTCTACCCGTGTTATTTCCTGTCTTAACCATACCTGTGATTATCTTCGTCTTCTATAATTCTTTTCTACCGTTCTTATGTGTCTTCTTGATTTGTTTTTTCGAGAGGTACTGGGTTCTACCACACTAGTAAGTGGACCTCGGTCTGTAGGACCTTACACTTCAGTTCACCCGGAATCTTTCGTAGTGATACTTGTTTCGATCACCTCCACTACCTTAAGGTCAACTCGATAAAGCTTAAGATTTTCTACTACGACACTTTCACGATGTGAGTTATGCGGCCGTTTATAACTTTTGAGTCGACACTGGTGTCCTGACCTTTTCTGGTCAAAAGTCAGGTTAAGGTTTCCGTTACGACTTCTTACGACTTTGATAACGTGTTAACGAGAGTAAAGTGTACGATCGTTTCATTACGAGTTTAAGAGGTTCAGTCCTAAGTTGACATGCACTCGACTCTCGCAGGTCTACAAGTTTGACCTATATCTTTTCCGTCTCCTTAGTCTCTAGTTTAACGGTTGTAACCGACCTAGTAGTTTTTTCGTTCTTTCGGGGTCTTTTTATAGATGAAGACGAAATAACTGATAGGTTTTCGGAAACTTACACCTCTAGTGTTTTTTGACCTTTTAAGACTTTCTCTACCCTTATGCTCTGGTGGACTGGACGGAGGACTCTTCAGACATACGTCCAGTACTTTGTCGTCAATCTTGACCTGTACAGTGGAACGAATAAATTGAATATACGTCTCATGTAACACACTTTAGATCCGACCTTCTTCGTGTTCGATCTTAGTTCTAACGGCCCTCTTTATAGATATTGGAGTCTATCCGTCTACTGTGGTGGCAATACCCTCTTTCACTTCTTCTTGATTTCTCGGAGAACTACTTTTACTTTTTCCTCTCACTTTTTCAACCTAATTTGAGTTGTAAGTCTTTTGATTCTAGTACCGTAATTGAGGGTAGTGAAGCACCGTTGATCTACCTCTTTGTTACCTTTGTCACTATCTGAAATAAAAGAACCAGAGGTTTTAGTGACGTCTACCACTGACGTCGGTACTTTAATTTTCTGTGTACGAGGAACCTTCTTTTCGACACTGGTTGAATGTGTCGTATAATTTTTCATCTCTGTAATGAAACGGTTGTTTCCAGGCAGATCAGTTTCGATACCAAAGAGGTCACCAGTACATACCTACAGTCTCGACCTGATATTTCTTTTGACTCATGGTTTCTTAACTACGACAACTTGACACCACAACCTCTTCTGAGAACTCTGCCATTCTGGGAACCTGACGTTCCTTTAGGTTGGTCAGTTAGGATTTCCTTTAGTCAGGACTTATAAGTAACCTTCTTGACTCCGACTTCGGCTTTAAGGTCATGAAACCGGTGGACTATGCTTCTTGACTGAGGAACCTTTTCTGGGACTACGACTCTCTCTAACTTCCGTCCTCCTCTTCCCCTACTGTCTCCTACTCTACCGACCTACCGTAATGGCTGAGTTACCTACACTCAAACCATAGTGTTTCTCAGTCTGTGCTGACTCGTTGTCTTGAATTGACTCCATGACTACATAAAACACACATAATGAAGTTAGTCAGGAAGAAGGTTATGTGACCTGATCTTTGGCATTAAAGGTGACAAAATGTTTCTCCTATAACTTAGTGTGTATAGTTATAATTCATCGTGTGTTGTTTATTTACTACATCATTTTAAATCGTAGACAAACTAACGTCTTTGGTAAGAAAAAAAGTAGTGTAGGACGTGTGTTTTCTCTGTATAAGATAGAGTCTGTCCTTCTAAAAAAGTAGTCCGAAGTCTCACTAAGTCAATTGTGAACGAAATTATTTAGGGGGAAAGAATTTAAGTTTTTGGTGGAATATTAGTTAGTGAAATGAAAATTTTTTCACGAATATTAAGTGAAGTACTTTGTTAGTAGATTTATATCAAATAATTTGGGCCAGAAGTCACTGGAGCGGACGTTCGAAAAGACCCCTCTAAAACTCACAGTTCCAAGGAAAGTATAGGGAAACAGCGTCTTGGAGACGAGGGGATAGGTCACCGGTACATAACGTATCGTACTGTAAAGTTTGTTCACCCAGGTATGTACCCAGAAGGGGTCCACCGAGTCGACCATTTCTTAGGGTCGGCACTACGTCTTCTTCGTCCTCTGTTCCCAAGGTAAGGACCCACCCCTTCTAGGAGATCTCCTCCCGCACCGTTGGGTGTAGTCATAAGAACGGTCCTATTAGGGTGCCTGTCTCCTCGGACCACTCGATACGGGGTACGGTGTGTCTCAGTTTGTGTCGACTTCTCTGGCTCGTACGTGCGTACATAGTTATATATCAGGAAACGAAAAATTTATTTAGTATAGGCTTTATGAGATAGAGTATTATTTGTAATTTATTATAGAGGACACTTTCTTTACTTTACATGTCTCAACGGGGGTTTAACTCTTACTTTCAGACGGGAAGATTGATATTCTAGTGTTAAAGGAAGAAGGACGTAACGCTGACAATCGACGAGACTCGGACAAAATAAGGAATAGAGTGTACCCTTCCTGTATGGAAGTAAAACTCGAGGTAGTAGAGTAACAGATATATCATGCGATTCTTTTTATTTAATAAACCCCATAATATATTCACCTATAACCTCGTTTTAGATCATCTTGAAACCTAAAATTTTTTTGTAGCACTTTTTACGTAAGAGACACTCTTAAGATTGACTTAATTCTTCTAACAAAATAAAGATATAACTAAAGGAAAGTAGGTTCACTAAAAGGATCGTTAACAATTGATAAGGTCATGTCTAGTATATATCTGAAAGTACACGAAAGATTTAAGAGTAATGAGGTTTCAAACCAGAGTTTTATCAGGAACGTCCACAATATCACAGTGACTATACGAATGACAAGACGTTTTGTGACAGTACAGAGTAAGTGGTATAACATTTCACTTTCAACGAGTCAGGACAGGTTGTGAAACACTGGGATACCTGATATGTCAGGTGCCTCAAGAGGTCCGGTCTTATAACCTCATCCATCGACAAGGGAAGAAGTCCCCTAAAAGGGTTGGGTCTCTAGTTTGACCCCAGAGAACGTAACGTCCGTCTAAGAAATAGTCGACCCGATGGTCCCTTACTCTATATTTAAAGTTACACCGAATTCCTCTTACCTCAAAGAACCTCGTCCGATACTTGGTGACAACAATTCGACGACTCAGCACATACTGAGAAACGTTGGGGTAGCTGACGTCGTGAACAGAAACCACACGAAACGACTGGTCAAATCAAGTCAAATCGAGTCGGTGAGTCAGCACAGACTGAGAGACACTAGGGGACCTGACGTCGTTTGGTCCGAAGGGACAGGTAGTGGATGAGGACTTCGCACGAGTTTGAGTACAGGTAGCTCAACCACTACTGTAGACTGGTGGAGTAGGAGACAACAGGGGAAGAGGAGGACGGAAGTTAGAAAGGTTCGTAGTCCCAGAAAAGGTTCCTCAGTCGAGAAACGTAGTCCACCGGTTTCATATCCTCAAAGTCGAAGTCGTTGTCAGGAAAGTTACTCATAAATCCTGACTAAAGGAAATCCTACCTGACCAACCTAAAGGAACGTCAGGTTCCCTGTGAGTTCTCAGAAGTGGTTGCGGTGTCAAGTTTTCGTAGTTCAGAAGCCGTGAGTTGAAGGAAATATCAGGTTGAGAGTGTAGGTATGTACTGACGACCTTTTTGGTATCGAACCCTAAATCATACGACTGGTATTATTAACGACTGGTTTAATGTATTAGGAAGACTGTAAGAAGACACTTTTATTCTAAAATTTTTTAGTCGTGTCACAGGTCGTTTAACTTTTGAAGTTACTTACAATCGTAACTATTATTATTGTAGTTTAGATAATTCCTTCGAAAACGGAATGAGTATATCGGTAATCACAAAAATATGGGTACTTTACATATTAAAGTTCACCAGTTTTATTTAAGTTCCTAGAAGGAAAACCTTCTACCGAGATTTGAGATTATAACTCTAATCTTACGATTTACCTTTCCTTTTAATTACAAAGAACTTAAAAAATTTTTAACACGATAAGAACCTTTTATAAATATATAAGGTTTTATTATTCTCCAATAGAATCTTTATAGTTACAAAGTCCGAAAAAATCACATCATGAGGAATATTTTGTGTTAATAACAACCATTTGTACCTTTACTCGATAAATAGAGTATTTAATTCTGGTTATTAAATCTTTTATTATTTAATCTATAATAAGATATCTTACGTCTTTATCCACTGTAATGACCACCTTAATCAAAACTTTTTATTTTGTATATTAAGTAAAGTTTATACTATTTATAAACTGACTTATAACTGACTTTTTAGGGAGGAATTACCAAAGTGTATTCTCTCTAATCTTTTGTATTTTAGATATATTAATATCTATATCTATATCAGACTGGTACTATATATATATAAATACACATATATACTTATGTATAGATAGTGTTCTCCTTAATAGAAACCTTTTATATTAAGAGTCACCTACTTTATATATAGACTAAAACTTCTACTATTTAGTCCTTGTTATTTTGTTTAATAGTGATCGTAAATATGTCTTTTTCATACATTAAGACAAATCCTGTCTTAAAATTAAATGTGAAGTAATTGAATCATCTTTAATATTAAATACAACTATAGTTGTAAGTCAGTCTTTTTTACGGTGATTAAAAGAAAAGTACAGACTGGATACCAAACAATGTAAAAGTGGTTCTTATTATGATTAAATATCACAAGTAAAAGAGATCTGTAGGTAAAAGTGTAAAAATTTGTGAGACCTTATAACGTTCTACCTATCTTTAACATAATATCCGAGTAAATCAATCGAGAACAACTGTACGAGTCAAAGATAGTGAAGAAATGACTCATAAATTTAAACAGAATCGTTCTTCCAAAATTAAAGGAGTTTGTTTTCTGGATACTCAGTGGGTCATTAAAAAGATAACAGTGTAAATATGTGGGGTAACGGAGTATATATCCAACATTCAAAAAGGAGTCCGTAGTTTCTTTTAAATATCAAGAGTGCACATAAGTCCGGGACTGTATCTCGAACAAATAAGTCTATCAAACCCGAGACACCCCCGGAGACCGTCCAAAATACAATACATGACTCATATGTCTCTATTGTCTGTTTTTAGGGACGGGAGTCTTTAAGTATGAGATCACACATCATTTTCAACTGTATGTTAAATTTACGTTGTACTAGTTACTAGACTATTCTCATGGTATCTCACTGAACTTTCTTTGTCCGTTAGAAGGGTGTTATAAAAAAAAAAAAAGAAAGTTTACAATTTTCTTGGAAAAGGTTCATCCGGATGAACCTTTGGTTTTTTCAAAACGAGGTTCAAAGACTATTTCCATTTACTGTCTTTGTCTTCTTAAACCGGGTGTTTTTTTGTACACAAATAATCAACCCTATCATCTATCATGTAAACTTTGACTCTACTAGCAAAGTATTCGTTCAAGTTTTTAGTTGTAACTAAATAAGTCCTGACTCTAAAGATCCTTTATACACATCTTAACCATTCCGATTTATTAATTCATTCAATTCTCTTTCTAAATTATCGAGGATATACGTTCTATTCTAAGTTCAAACCCGTTTGTTAGATCAAGGGATCAGGTCACGTGAAATTGACTCGAAAATGCGACGGGAGGAACACACACACACACCGGGACCTTCCGGGAACCCCATCCCCATTACACCTCCTTCCCTCAGTTGTTTTTCCAGGGACTGTAGAGTGCACCTTGGTTCTGTTCTATTAACTAATCTCCCAGTTTCTCTATTTTTATTTACAATATTTTGATCATATACGTTCGATATCCATAAATTTCTTTCCGTCGTAATGAAAACAAACCTACTAATCCCTTTAAAACGACCTACCTTACAGTAATGAACGTTATTCGGATAAGATCCGATGACTTTGTGAGTCCAAATCATCGGATCTTATTCACATTTTTTCTACCTTAATTTTTGTTTATCACCTTAATTATAGTACCAATTTTTATTTTTCCTAGACTCTTGAACCCCCAGACATCTCCAAAAAGTCAGGTCTGAAGAATACTGTCTATTTCTTCGTGTCACTGATCGGATTCCTTTGGGTCAATTATTTATCCTCAGTATCTTGGTATTAAGTGTAAAGGTTAACGGTTAGAACTCTAAAAGAGAATAACAGAAAAAATGAAACGACTACTTAAGTGGTTATACGTAAAAAAAATACTTGTTGGTAAGTTATAATGCATAGAGATTCAAGAAAAGTATCCAATACTTTCGAGTATTGAATGTTGAATACTTTATTTTATAAGTATTTTATAATTCTGACGTCTGAGTTACAAATTTTTATATGACGTGAGATCTCAGTATATTGTCCCAGGATTGTTAAAACTTGACGTGATGAACCACTAGTGATAAACGAGGTTAAATACTTTTTCTAAACTAAGAAGGGTTCTGTTACTCTCATTTAGGGGTATGTCGAAGAATCAGATAGAGTAAGGTTCTTTACATTTCAACACCTAATCATTTATTTTATGTCGTAAGAAAACACCGTAGGACGTTACATTTAACTTTAGTTAACTTTCTTTACTGAATTAAAAGATACCCTGTCTTCAGTTATTCACCGACCCTCAAATAGAAAATGGAGTCTTTCCATTTCTTTTATTCTGAATCCCGTTTATTAAGTTCGTAGTACTACACCAAAACAAAAGGACTTAGGACAATACATATTGTGAAAGTCAACTAAATGAATACGAAGGTCTATCTAACAGTTATGACGAATACCTACAACTAGTGTCACTATGTCCACTTGTAGTTTTATATCCACTAATTAAAGATTATACAGTGAAAGTTATACGTCTATATGTCTACAAAAACCGATCTGTAGACACCTGTTTCTTACAACATACATTAAAACCATTCGTTTTATATAGAGACGGTAGTTAGGTAGTTGGTGACGTCGACGGGGATTGTAACATGGGACTCCCCTCAAGTTCTACTTCTTTTTGTCTTGTGACCGAAATCTATAAATTTTACGTGTAGTTTCTCTATTAAAGTTCTTCGGAACTTCCTGAGAACGGAGAAGGGGATAAGTCTTTTCACGATTTTAGTAATGGATCTATACAAGAACACACAAACTATTCGTCATTAGAAAACTACAAACTGATGGACGGACAAACCAACCAACCAACCAACGAAAAAGGTCGTTTTTGAGGATATATATGATTGAGGAGGGAATGGAGAAGTTTTGTCAAGGAGTCTCGACAGGTTCTCCGACAGAGACTCCGATATAAGGAGTAAGTCTAGGACATTATTTTGTATCGAGCATTGAAAAGCCAACACACAAAGAAGACAACTGTGTAGAATTAGTCTCTTACCGTCGTTATCAGGAACACTTAGGGATCTAAATAGATTTGATAAATTTATTGTTATGTTTCTACGAAAGTCATTATAAAGTTTTAATTTTCAGATAAAAGTCACCATTACCATGTCACTTTAGTAAAATTTTTCACGCGTACCTAAACAGTCGTGTACTTTTCCTGTAAAACACTGTCTCGTTACACGATAAAATTAATAGTCTCTCTATGATGTCTATATGATGTAGTTACTACTAAATTTTGATAAAAACAGAAGGTTTTCCATGTCCTATTATTACTTAATAAGTTTGTTAAGACCGTACATAAACATTTCTTTACGACTTAAAAATCCTTAGAAACAGTCATCAGAGACAACAGTGTCCATATTTCTTCTGTAAAATCAAGTAACTAATTATAACAGAAAGTGTACTTTGACTATGATTATAAAATGTAAAATAATGAAACATAAACTAAATACACCTAAAACGGAAATATTTTAACAGTCTTCTTATCCATTCATGAACAGTTGACAATGTACAAATTTATTACAACATTATTTTTATTATATTAATTTTACAGGTAATCTTATAAAATAATAGGAATATGTCAGAAGTATAAAATTCCTGTCTATTTACGAATAGAATTTATATGACTATATACAATTAATACAGTATTTAACACTATATAAAAGTCCAAGACGGTTGACACACACAAACACACGAGTCAGTACAGGTGGAAGAAAACTGGCGTAACAGACATCTGACGGTCCGAAGAGAGAGGTATCCTAAAAGGTTCGTTCTTATGACCTCACTCAAAGGAAGATGTCTCCTAGAAGAGATACGACCTTAACTTGACCTCAGAGGACGGACTCGAGGACGTAATTGTCCGTCTAAGAAATGAGGAATTCTGTGAACCCTTCGTGATCCAAGATCAATATTATTATTTATCGTAAAGAATAAATATTTTATAAAACTTCACTTATTTTCAATTTAACGTGAATATCAAGTAGACGATAGTTTTACTTAGAATAACTAGTAAAGTAATTACTCAAAATAACTGATAACGACGTCAATTAATATAGTTAACCAAAATATTGATAGGATATTATTTGGAATAAACCAAAACCATTTAACGATAAATAATATAACAAACTATTATCACAGAAAAAAGAGATCACCATAAACGGACTTACAAGTATACACTCTATGTAAAGATTATAATAAATAACAATATAATAGTTAATATTATAATAGATAATATAATATAACTTAATGTAAGGAATAGTTCATATAATAATAAATCGTAAATATTAGTATTTTAATTAACGATTCATAGAGTGGAAGAATAAATACAACCTGATCTAATAAACTGTACTTTTACTAAACTGTAACGTTTATACGGTAAAACCTACACCACTAAATCGTCTAACCAAATTATTACGGTATCAATAACGTATGTATTTGAATCTAATAAGATAAAGAAGAACTTAATTAATCGATTATAATTTTTGATAATAGTTCAAAAGTTTTCTTTTGGTGATAGTAATTAAAAAAAAAATTAAAAATAAAAATGAAATAAAATGAAATGTTATACATAACGAAAACGGTATGTAATTGTACTTAGGTGGTGCCCACACGTACGCAAGGGTTTGTACTTGGGGGGAGGGTAGAGGGAGGGGTATTGTAGAGAGACCCAGTAGGGACACGTGGTCGGGGTTCGTACGACATAGGACGTAACCTGTATCTGACCGCTAAGCTAAGAATGAACTATCATATGTACAAAGTCACGGTAAGAGGGTTTAGTATTCTTATACAACGATATAGACGAAATGGTAAATATTAATAAAATAAAGAAGGAACCTGAACTAATTTAAAAATAACTAAAATAATGAATGACAAAAATTTTTAAATACGGAAAAGTTTCGATTTTAATATGACTTAATAATAAATAAAAAAGGTGAAACATAATGTTAAAAAATAACCCAAAAGAGTAATTTAAAAAGTTAATCAATACGACTTAGAAAACAAATTTTACACGTACCGTAATGACACAAAGTTTCTACTCGTTTTCTTTTTAGGGTATATAAATGTGTAAAAAATAAATCAAAAGTAAAAGTTAACGTAATTGTCAACCAAACTCTGTTACATGATAAAGAAAAGTATATCTCAGTAACAAAAGAAATGATTATATACTAAAAATGAAAGTAACGATAATATATTTAAATGAGACTATAAATGACTTTTATAACTACTCATTAAAAGTTAAAAACTTTAAATAACTTCGAAAAAAGATTCTAATTGGATACACAGACATACGTATATGTACATTTATTTTAGTAAAATCATAAATTCCTTTCGGTTATTTTCAATAGACGAATATTATATCTAAGTTTCTCTAGATCGATAATTTTTATATATATATACTATAATAAAAAATTCAGTAGACATAAAAAAGAAAAAAAGATGTAAAAGGAGGTTTAGGATCAACGATTATAAGGTAATAGTAAACTTAAATAAATAAATCACGATATCACAATAAATACTACAACGAAATAGTTCATAACTACAAACTTTCTTTGAAGGTTTTCTAATAAACTTTTGTAATTGTTATAACATAATAAAAATTTATAAAATATACCGTACTTATAAATTACTAGTGTACATAAATAACTTTTCAACAGAAGATTCGTATATTCTCTAAGTAAAGACGAATTCAAAATGGAAACTGAAGATTTTATACACCAAACAAAATATTTATGAGTACTGTCACTCATATTTTTCGTGTGTATTCTTTCCTTATGGTCAATTAACCGATATGAAAGAAAGTGAGTCCTACAACCGTATTCCTTTAAGTACTTATCTAACTGTACAAAAATTGAAATTCATCTGTTTTTTATTAAACTTTAAATTTCCTGTCATTATATTCTGGACACGTATAGTAATACTGGATCGACTCTAACATACACTCGTTAGCTAAACCGAGATACTAATAGATTTTCTATCGTGTCTTTTTCCTTTTTTTTTTGAAAAGTCAATGAGGTTTTGTTTACTTGTTTGTTTTGGAGATAAACAAGTCCTCTTAATTTCGACAAAACATATGAATTTGGTTTGCTCCTCATTAAAGTTCTACGAACTTAACTTCACCCCGAAGACCTCTCTTTTGTGACACACTAACTTACTATTTATAAGATTAGTAGAAATATCACTTAAAATATCCAGACACAAAAATCTCTGTGGAAGTTATATTAGACTACTCAAATATAGTTTGACGGTTAGTCATCGTCAAAATACCCTTTGGTTATGTTATATTAGTTTACACCGGTACTCTCAGGTCGTTTTACAAGATCAGTTTTGTCGACGAACTCTAAATTTTTTTTTTGTTTTTTTTTGGTCGTGTGTGTATTCATAGCCAGGGGTAGATATTTTGACTCTCTTGAACTAAAGGGTTCCCAGTCAGTCTTAGAACCCAAAGGGTCCACCACGTCACCATTTCTTAGACGGACGGTTTCGTCCTCTGCATCCTCTACACTCAAGGTAAGGGTTCAGTCCTTCTAGGGGACCTCCTCCTTTACGACGTGTAGTGTTATAGGAACGGACCTCTTAGGGTACTTGTGTTCTCAGACCACCCGAGTCAGGTACCCCAGCGTCTCTGAACCTGCGTTGACTCGTGTGTCAGTCTTGGATCTAGAGGTTTTAGTAGAAAGAATCTGAGAAGGAGGTCCATTATAACGATCTCAGAGAGGTTCACATTACGTCCAGGAAGGTCTTCTCCTATTCAATAAAAACCAGTTTCGTTAAAAATTGGGTTTTCCATCAAATTTTGAGTTGTAAGTTTTTTGATCCTAGTACCGTAGACCAGGGTAGTGAAGTACCGTTTATCTACCCCTTTGTTACCTTTGTCACTGTATGAAATAAAGAAATCCAAAGTTTTAGTGACGTCTACCACTGATGTCGGTACTTTAATTTTCTGTAAACCAGGAACCTTCTTTTCGCTACCATTTATATCTATCGTATAATTTTTCGTCTCTATAATGAAACGACTGTTTCCAGATATTCCAGTTTCTGTACCGATAAGGTCATCATACATACTTACACTCTCAGTCTGGTATTTCTTCCGACTCGTAGTTTATTGACTACGAAACTCTGACACCACAATCTGTTCTGAGAACTCAGGGAACCTGTCGTTCCTCTAGTTTGTTTAGTTAGGTTTTCCTCTAGTTAGGACTGATAAATAACTTCCTGACTACGACTTCGAGGTTAGAAAACCGGTGGACTACACTTCTCAACTGTATAATCTTTTTTGGGACTACGACCCTTTCTGACTGTCGTCCTCCTCTTCCCTTACTGTCTCCTACTCTACCAACCTACCATAGTGGTTGAGTTACCTGTACTCAAACTCGTTCAAGACCCTATATCACTTCCTGTCCCTTCGGATCGTACCCCGTCAGTACCCCAGAGTTTCTTGACCTGTACTGACTTGATGACTTGTTGCTACTGTTGTTGAAACCAGATTCACTCGACCTGATGGGTATTGACATTTTTTAAGAACTACCTTGTAGATCTCTTCCTTCTACTCCCTAATATGACCTTGGTCTTATCAATCCGTCCCGGTATCTAACGAGAAACGAACTGACTGAACTTCTCAATCTAGATTATAACACTAACGAGGATACAAAACGAAAGGGAGATTTCAGTTACATGAGGATTTTGAAGAAACCGTTTGACTAAAAGGTAACCTATTTAGTAAAGGAATTAACTAAGAATAGTACTTTAGAGTGAGTACAAAAACGTCTGTTCTCTTGAGAGTCTTAGTACTTGTCAAAAAGGAAATAGAATATTTCTAATTAAAAAGTAGTCGACGAACTCCAAGTCTAAATGTACTTGTACCAATAATCTGACCTCACCGGGTTTCGCCGTAGTCCGTAGTCCGTCTCTGAAAAACGTCTCGGGCGTTAACCCACTCGTGGACCGTGTCCCTAAAACACCAAATAACCTAAATGAATTATGACGTATGAGGTAGAAAACGTTGATAAACTATTAGGAGGTTTATTAAATTCTTACGATTCAAGAATTTCCCGAAGGGTCCACTACGACCATCAATTCTTGGGTGGACGGTTACGCCTTCTACATCCTCTACGTCAAAGCTAGGGACCCAGTAATTCTATGGCACCTCTTCTTTTACTAACTATAAAATGGTATACAACTAATAAAAAGATATTTATAACATAATTAGAAAATTTAATTATCTAACTTAACGATTTACAATCTTTAGTAAGTGAGTAAAAAGAAATTGACGAAAATAATACACAAAGGATCCACCGTGATCACCATTTCTTGGACGGACGGTGATGTCTTCTACACTCTCAACGTCCAAGCTAGGGACCCAACCCTTCTAGAGAACCTCATCCTTTACTGTTAGACGAAGTCATAAGAATACTCTTTAGGGTACCCGTCTCCTCGAATCACCTAATGTCAGGTACCCCGGGATTTCGTAACCTACGTTGACTTACGTGTAATACATGTATTGGAACGTGAAAATAGAATCACGTGAAAATACGTGTAAAGACATATTGATAAAGATTTTAACCTAGGAGTATTTTTGGACTATAACAGTTCAAAATCAATGTCGTTAAGACCATCCACACATTATAATAGAGTCATACATATTACACATTCACAAACACAGACACACACACACAAAAGGTCTTTACATTAACTTAAATGAAATAGTACAATTCTTATGATATATTTTGATGATAACCTTTATGGTAATAACCTAAGAAGTTTTAAAGTATTAAAATAAGTTGACATTTGTATCTTTAGAATGTAAAAGAAGAATAATTGTTTCTATAGTTAGTCATAAACCAACACAAATAATAAATTAATATACATAATTTTTGTAATAATAAGGAAATTGGCCCTTTTTTATCCATAATCATAAAGATTTACGTCTTACCAAACTTATTAAAAATTATATAATACTATTGGTGAATGACATACAATATCTTAAGAGTAAAATTGTAAAAAGTATAAATCGAAGGATGATGTCGTGAAAATTTTAGTAAAGGTATGCATCAAGAATTACTTATATTATAACTACCTCTTTCGTACGAATTGTGATAATTTATTAAAAATATTTTAAAATTTACTCTCTTCACAAACATAAAGTGACTTTGAGACTTAAATAGTCTTACATCAAGTTCGGTAGTTAAAATAAAAGTCTTCAATTAAATTATAGTCTATAATCAGATTTAACAAAAGTTTCCATGTTAAAAGGACTCTGATTTGTCCTTAGTTCGGTTTGGAAAATACTGATGAACACCTCCAGGAAAGTCTCTACCACCACAGTTGTTTTTTCTCTGAAATGGAGTCTCAAAGAAAGTTATAAAGTTTTGTGGATGAATCATAGTACGGTACATGGTGTGTAGGTTAGGAGGGTATCACGTCGATTGAGAGTACACCTCTGTCTGACCCTGGACCCTGGCAACCGGTGTCACGTTGTTATGAACGGGGACCTGTTTGTAGACGAACTCGATGTTTAATGTTTATGTGAGATACCCCGATTTTTGTTATACGTGTCAACCCCGTTTAATACCTGTTTTCTATTTCTATTGTTGGTTTTTTTGGGTTAACGGTGAAGACTTCTCAACTCTTGTTTATGTTTTTGTCCCACAGTCCTTGTTTTCGTCCCATGACAGATAAGGGGGACGTATGTGGTGACGGATTCCGCACCCGTTTTGTGGATTCGATGGGAATACTGGACTACGAACCTGTGTGTATTCCTTGGTCGAACGGGAGTAGTCCCTCACTCGTTTCCTTCTACAATAAACAAGAGTGAGGGAGGACGACGTCGTCTCAGGGGTTATTTCGGAGTGGACTTAAAAAACTGACCGGAAAATAGTCAAAGATGACTAACCCCTTCCGGTTCTTGGGACCGACCATAGTTTCAATAACTCATTTTCTCTAGTGATTTGAAGACGACCCAGTTATGGAATTCACTTGTTTTGAGTGGGTCGGTAAAAGTGGACACTATCATACCACACGACCGGTCTACACAGGGAAGTCCTTCTCTCTTGACTGACAAGGTCGATGACCCCTACAATGTCTACTTCCGACAAACTACTCAAAACTCAACAGAGGAACGTCAACTGGAATAGACTTGTCTCGAAGGAACGGGTTTGAATACGAGTGTAGGACCTAGTTGGACGTAGGTCACCTCATTTTTACAGGTATAGGGAACGGGATTAAATCTCCTTGAGACACACTGGTACTTTCGAGGTCTCAGGAACACTCTGACTGACTCCGAAAACAACACTGAAGTAATCTTAAGTTGAATACACAAGGTTTGAAGTAAAGGAAGTAAAAATGTTCATAAGAGGTCATTGAAGGATAGACTTAGTGGAAGAGTTTCAGAAGAGTACCAATCAAAAGGGATTGGTGATTCCAATCACGGACCTTTTCAGGATCTCTCCGAGATACAATCCTAAAACTTCGATCTAAAAACAGTCAGTCAACCGTTACTCCGGGGTATTGTGATCAACATCCTCAGTATAAGTCTGAGCGACCGTCCGTCCTCGTCCTGTTAATAAGTTTACCAGTGACTTGACTCGACTGTATTACTATCTTCTTTTACACGGTCAACTCCGTTGTATAACCCGAAAACACCTCTTTCTTTACCGTTGAGTGAGGTCAAAAGAACGGACCTCTTAAGGTACCTGTCTGTCGGACCGATGTCTGGTATCCCAACGTTTCTCAGTGTGTGCTGATTTCGTTGAATCGTGTGTATGTAACCCGTAAACTCAACATAATCTCCGTAGTCTCCTCTTCTGTTACCGTTGGGTGAGGTCATGAGAACGGACCTTTTAGGGTACCCGCCTCCTCGGACCATCCGACGTCAGGTACCCCAGCGATTCTCAGCCTGTGCTGACTCGCTGAAGTGAAAGGGAAAAGTGAAAGTACGTACCCTCTTCCTTTACCGTTGGGTGAGGTCACAAGAACGGACCCTGCCCCCTCGGACCACCCGACGGCAAATACCCCAGCGTGTCTCAGTCTGTGCTGACTTCACTGAATCGTCGTCGTCGTCGTCGTCGTCCTCTCCGTAGTCTTTAGTCAATTTTCCTTTTACCTCAATCTATCGACAACGTCATTTTCAAAATCTCTTTCTGTTGACCTCCAACTTTTGGTCTTCCGGAGGAACTTTAAGTATGTGTCTGAATAAAGGACATGGGACTCTTGTCTTTCTTCATTTCTAACTCATATCCGGAGTAAGTATCCTCAGTTATCCTTAGGTGTCTTCGAACTTAGGAGGTAGGACCGTCCGGACTAACTCTTCATCTTCTCATTCTGTACCCTCTCTTTGTGAAACTAACTGATTGAACTTTTAGAACTTAAAGGACTAAAAGAACTCTTAGTTCAAAAACATATCCATACTAGGTGTAGAGTGACTATTTCAAAAGGGAAAAACCATCAGTTCTAGTTCCGGAGAAGGAACGATCTATTCTTGGTAAAGGACAACTCTTTGATGAGAGTTATAAATTTGGCCATTCATACCAATTCAGTTTTTATTGTAAGGATCGTATCCCTCTCTGGAGGGTTTCTTCTTTACTTTGATATAGGGGGTTTTTTGTATATCCTTGATCGGTTCTACGTGAACGTCCTCGGTCCTTTTTTTTTAATATCTATTTTGACCTGACATGTCCACGACTTAGTTCTTTTCTACACACCTTTTACTTCAGTTCCCTCTCAAATAGTAATACTTAACTTATAAGGTCGTTTCTGTGAATCTGTATTACGAGAATCCTACCGACGATCTTCGCACTTCTTCATCTACCCGTTTAATGTATTTCATTTTCATAGTCTCGAAAGAACTCTCTACAACGTTCATTAGATTTCCATCTCTCTTAACTCGTCCAATCACACCTCTATGACATATTCCAATCTTTGGAGTGTAATACTGGTACAAGACACTTTCCCGGACCTCTTGTGCGTAGACATTTTAGTTATTCTAACTGAAAATTCTCCCCGTAGTTGTAGTGATTCTTTAGTCTCCACCGACAAGAAGAATCCAGTCCCGACTACCCTCCTCTAGGTGATTGAGTTGCGGGAATCATGAGTACTCTTAACATCCTTGACCTACACTATCGTCGGAGAATTTGGTCGAGATACGTTAAATCTGTTCTAAGATGGAAAGAAACTCGTGGAGAAATAAAAGACCGTGTATAAAAGGTTCGGGTAAAATATGTAGAAATGAGACTGGACCCTTAGTTGGTAAAGAGAGTCTTCGGGACAAAGGAAAATTGTACTGTTTTCCCAAAGGAAAATCTTTGGTTATAGACCTACGATCCACACCTTGATAGTGAAAAGGAGACAAGAGAATCACCCGTCTGGTTCTCTTATATGTATAAGTCTGTGTTCATATACATACACACACAGATATATGTGTATGTATGTATACATTTGTATATGTAATTGTAGATACGAATATACATATATACATACACACACACACACACATATATATGTATATACATATTGATGTACTCAAAATTGTCTAAAGAGATGAAAATTACCGTCTCAAACAAGAACGAAAAAGGAAAAGATATATACATTGTGGTTTTCATTTTATGGACTGAGGGTAATGGGAATTATATAAATGACTAAGTTAGTGAGGTTGAGACACATAAGTTAGAGGGGAACGACTTCGACGGGAAAGAGGACGACGACGACGACGATTCAGTGAAGTCACCACAGGTTGAGACACGCTGGGGTATCTACCGTCGGACGGTCCGAGGGGGCAGGGACCCTAAGAGGTCCGTTCTTATCACCTCACCCAACGGTAAAGGAAGAGGTTACTGGGAAAAGGAATGGTGCGTGTTTACGAAAAAAAGTTAGGTGAATCAGAGACTGTTCGGTGTTGTCTGGTGGTGGAGTTAGAAAGGTGCACTAAGTACACACAAGTTTAACTACAGTAACATGAACCGTGGTACTGTGTCGTCAAAGGATAATGTCAGAACTTCCCCCTTAGAATATAGTCACATAGAAATAGATCTGAAACACACCATACCGGCTACGGTAACCACCCCTTTCGACCCAAACTGAGAGTACACCTACTTTAATACAGAAAGGAGTCTCACACCCGTCGACTGTCCAAGGATTCTTCATCTCGACCCCTACGTCCCCAATCTCACTGACCGGTAGTGACGGAATGATCTCCGGTACTATGATTTCGTCTTCAATACTCACAAATCCGGACTTGAACGAGACAAGGGAGATGCACACACTAAAAAGAAAGAGGGACGAGACTTTGGAAACGGGGTCAAACCCCCCACAACGACTTCGTGCACCCCGGACACACTCAAGAGTCGATATTCGCTTCATAACAGGTATCTGTCTCCACGGACACGTCTGGGGACACCAATACGAGTTAGTGTCGGAACCCAAGTTCAGGGAAAACAACGAGTGTCGGTTAGTGACGAACGTCGAAGGTTTCGGGGAGTGGGACAAAACCCTAGTGATACACCTAGTCCCTCCCCCCAGACACACCGGAGAGTAGTAAGTACCGTCCCATCACTTGATGTTACCTTCTCATTGGGTGTCGGTCTCTGGACCTGACGGAGACTTCGTGACGAACTCATCACCGGTTGTTACTGGTGGTAGAAGGGTGGGTCTACGTCGGGGTCATCTAATAAAAGGGCCTAGAACCGGGGCCTAGGTCACGACGGTACACCACACCTCACTCACCCCGGGACTTACAAGTGAACCGAGATTGATCCCTTTGGACCGTTGGAGAGGTCGTCCAGAGAGAGGTGGACAGAACCCCGGTTCGGACACGTGTGGCGAGGAATACGTACCTCGGACCCTAGAGGTGTCAGGGAGATGATCAGGGTCGATAGGACCTTGGTCGATTCCCTGGCACAGAAGGGGTAAATGTAAGAGGGTCGACAGTTTGGTGAAGGAGGGGTCCCGTCATCAAGGGAGTAAGGACATAGAGGGAAAAGGAGACTCAGGGGAGGGTTCCGACTAGTTTGGTCAGTTAGGATTTCCTTTAGTCAGGACTTATAAGTAACCTTCTTGACTACGACTTCGATTGCGAGGTTATGAAACCGGTGGATTACACTTCTTGACTGAGTGACCTTTTCTGGGACTATGACCCTTTCTAACTTCCGTCGTCCTCTACCCCTACTGTCTCTCACTCTACCAACCTACCGTAGTGGTTGAGCCACCTGTACTCAAACTCGTCCGAGACCCTCAACCACTACCTGTCCCTTCGGACCACGCGCCGTCAGGTAACCTAGTGTCTCAGTTTGAGTTGACTCACTTACTTTGACTGACTTGACTGGGGAGGATTCCGTGTCCAGGGTCTGACTAGAAAGAAGAAGGGAAGGATAGTCTAATGTACTTCTTTGTCACATATGTAAAGAATGTCGGAACCAACATGTTGTTAAGACGGTAAAAGGTCAATTAAAAATCACTTTTGAAAAGGTGTACATTTGAATTAAAACTAGACAAGAACTCCCTTTCACTCAAGGTACAGGAAAACGAGACGGTGGAACTAGACTTAAGGAGATAACAGACCGAAATCTTTAAATTCATCCTTCAGTAAGGAAAAATAATATATAATATATAAGTTTATAACTTAGGACTAAAACAGTAGGGATCTAAAGAACGAATAATGGTTAAGTTGTACGTAATTTTACAAGTCTTCAATGAAAAGGGTAATGGATAACAAACACTTTGTATTGACTATGATTCCTTTCGTAAATGAGAAAACAACCGGTGACTAATTGTACAATTTATATCTCAGATCCTAGTAGGAAGGACCTAATAATCAAAAATTTAAAAAAAGAAGTAAACTGAGACTAATTCTTGATGTATTTTTCTCTGTTTTGGAACACCGTGGCCAAGTCGACAGAGTACTTGACTCTCGAGTGTGTCAAGGGTACAGGAAGTCGTAGGGGGAAGAGACCCGTTTCCGGAGTTAAGTCCCTCTCCTTTTTTATGTGTAAATTTCCCTTTCTTACTTTTTAATACCATAACTGAAACGAAATTAGTGTTTATAAAAAATACCTTACTCTCCGAATGAATTATATTGGTGGTTTTCATCACATAAGTTTATTTCACTAAATAAATATAATCGTAACGAAGTAGTGTCACATTAATGAGTTTCACATTAGGTATGTATTTATTTTAATTATGGTATTTTGTTGTCAAATTGTTAAGGTAAAAAAAATCGTCGACTTTAGTTATTATACTTTTACTCTTTTGTTTACTTTCATGTTTTGGTCGAAGACAGTTTTCTTTCATTCGTGGTCTTATCTCTTTTTAGTTAATGATATATTTCAATTAAATAAGTCATCCACTGTAAAGTAATAGTATAAAAGATTTCATGTATTTTAATTATAATTAACTTTCGTCTCTGGAATTTAATTTATTACTTCTATATGTGTATTTTACAATACGATAACAGGTTCGAGAATTGACAATAAACTTTCTCTTTCTTTCCTTCTTTCTTTCAATCTCTGTGACTCTCTTTATCCTCTCTCTGTCTCCCTCCTTCTTCCTTTCCTCCTTCCTTCCCTTCTATAAATGTATTCTGACATTAAAAACTTATAAAGTTCAAATTTATAATATATCGACTATAAAAACCTTCAAAACAATCTTAAACGGTTTTTTAGGACGGAATATTTTATTATAATTGATGAATTGTCACACCAGGTAAAACATATTTTCTGACACGTAATGAATTTCGTTATGGTTATTAAAGGTATTAATTCTTGGATATACTTTAGAGTAATTCATCTCGACTAGTATGAGGATAAACGATCCATACGTTCCCACTTAGAAACGTCTCAATGAAACAAAAAATTTAAATCAGGGATTGTTCAAGTAAGGACTTAGTATGTTTAAAGTAATGAGATTCGACGACGAAAAAAACAGACTCACAAAGGATAAGTTTAGGTTATACACCGTAAAATCACTGAATTTACCACGGAATGAGATTATTTTACCAAATTATACATATTCCTTCATGAGAATGACGTAGAATATAAGTCAAAATATGTATCAGAAACTCACCGAAGGCACTATCGAGTCAACCATTTTTTAGGCGGACGTTACGTCCTCTAGGACCAAACCAAGGATCCAGTCCTTCTAGGGGACCTCTTCCCTTTCCGATGGGTAAGGTCATAAGACCGGACCTCTTAAGGTACTTGACATATCTGGTACCCCAACGTTTCTCAGGTAGTACTTCACTTCACTTCACTTCAGCGAGTCAGCACAGGCTGAGAAACGCTGGGGCACCTGACATCGGATGGTCCGAGGAGACAGGTACCCTAAAAGGTCCGTATCAGGACCTCACCTAACGGTAAAGGAAGAGGTCCCCTAGAAGGGTTGGGTCCCTAGCTTGGGCCCAGAGGGTGTAACATCTGTCTACGAGATGGTAGACTCGGTGGTCCCTTCAGTGAAGTAAAAGTATGAGAAACTTGTCAATAAAAATGAAAATGTAAACTTGTTACAGGGATATTACTTTTCAGTGATTGAAACTTTTTAACAAAATAATTTCTACTTTTTTAACATTGATATATTAACCACAATTTCATTTCAGGATGTAAACTTTGACAAAAAATGTTGAGACATTCACAAGTTTACCCAACCTAAATAGTTTTTTTTTTTTTACACGATCTCCTTTATACTCGTGTACTAACCACCACGAATACACCTAGACTGGATTCAATAAAAATTCAAGAGAGACTCTGGATAAACATTTATTAATTTATAAACAAGACTACGGATACTTTCTATTTCCCGAAGGGACCATCGAGACGACCATTTCTTAGACGGACTTTACGTCCTCTGGACCCAAGTTAGGAACCCGACCTTTCTAGGGGACCTCCTCCCGTACCGTTGGGTAAGGTCATAGGAACGGACTTCTTAGGAATACCTTTATTCTCGGACCGTCCGATAACAGGTACTACAGTGTTTCTCAGTCTATACTGACTCACTGATTCGTGTCCTGTCGTACTTTCTATTTTACTTTACGTTCTAAACTAGAGTCCATAGTTTATCAAGTCTCCAATGTACCTTTCTGTGCACAAACAAATATTTAAATATATCTATTTTTAGGACCTCGAAGGGACCACCAGGTCACCATTTCTGACGTGTGATGGTAATGTCTCCCACGTTCAAGTTAGGGACTAGTTCCTTGATTCTAGGGTGTACGGTGTACCACGTCAGTTTATTTATTTTAATTTAGCTTAGGACTAAAATGTTCATCTTCTAAAGAGGTTACTTTCGATATTTTACACAATATCTCAAAATTTTTTGTCTCAAGGAGGAAGGTTCACCCCACAAGTTATATTCAAAGAACTTCCCCTGTTTGAGTGCCAAGGGTCTTTTATTAACGGAGTCCGGACTGAATCCAAAGTTTACGAACTATAATCTGAACTTAGGGTCCTTAAGCTAGAACCAATCCTACGTATTAATGAGTTTTACCATCTCACTTGAAACAGTTTATCGACTTCACAAAAAACATCTTTTGTTACTACCGTATTAATTTCTAAAATTTTAAAAGAACGTGTATTTTTACAAGTGTCCTTCTTTACTACTATTTTTTTTATCTTGATCCAAAGGGGTCCGACAGGTCACCAATTCTGGTTCGGGAACTAGGGACCAGTCCCTCTACTCTAGGGTGTACGGAGTACCGGTTTTTCGGTTTTGTATTTTGTCTTCGTTATACATTGTTTAACTTATTTCTGAAATTTTTACCAAGTTTTTTTTTTTTTTTTTTTTTTTCGTTACCATGATCTTTTACATTATTATATTCTTCAAAGTAGGGAATACTTTTTTCTTTTTTCGAGTTTTCCTTAGTATGAGTGTCTATATTTGTCATTTTCACATTTTACCTTTTTATTAATTTTGAGATTTAAAAAATACTTTTCATGTCTTTTTTAGAAATCGTAAATCCAGATCCGTTTTTTCAGAATGTGAACTGTAATTTCTTATTAAGTAAANTTTTTTTTTTTTTTTTCGTTACCATGATCTTTTACATTATTATATTCTTCAAAGTAGGGAATACTTTTTTTTTTTTCGAGCTTTCCTTAGTATGAGTGTCTATATTTGTCATTTTCATATTTTACCTTTTCATTAATTTTGAGATTTAAAAAATACTTTTCATGTCTTTTTTAGAAATCGTAAATCCAGATCCGTTTTTTCAGAATGTGAATTATAATTTCTTATTAAGTAAAAAATTTTTCAACTAAAACTGAATTAGTTTTAATCTTTTAAAACGAGAGGTTTTCTGAGATATTTCTCGAAACCAGACCTTCTCTATAAATTTCGGTGTATTAATTGTTTCCCTATCATAGACTTTAGGCATTTGTTGAGAGTTTTAAATGGTTTTTTTTGGGTTTCTAGTTTTCTAGGTTAATGTTTTACTCTAAGTTAATGTTTTATGTACTTCTTTGTAAAATGATTTTATCATATGTATACCGTTTATTCATGTACTCTTTTTAGTTGTCGTAACTGGTTATCCTTTACGTGAAATTTTGGTGTTACTTTATCTTTTCGTTGTTTTTGAGTTACATATCCTGGCTCTTGATATAAGTTATTGAATATTATTGTATATTAATTTTTCTTAGACTTTTTTCTTATATATTTAGTGAAATGACATATGGACTTTGTAACATTTAGTTGTTATTTTAAACAAATTTTTTTCACAATTTTTTACTTTTCTTTTTTCTTACCAAGCAAACGGGAAGATATAGTTCAAATCTTATTAGAAAAGATATGAATGTTTTTAGAAACATCCCTAAAACTATTCTTAGTATAATTTGAACATATAGTTAAATCCCTTTAACCGTAAGTAAAAATACAATTTATAAGATTAAGTTTGTGTGACGTACGGACAAATAAAACTAGTAGAAACCAAGTAAAATACCACAACATGTCAAGAGTCGTCTGTTCTTAACATATACAAAACAATCTAACATAGATGAATTCATCTGCTAGGTAAGAAGAAGGGACAGGAAGATCTTGGATGTATTTGAAAGAAGACTCATATATACAATGGAAGTCTTCGACCCGATCCATTTCTTCACCCCTATGAAATGGTTCCTTTTTTATTGTGATTATTCAAACTTCAAACAATAGTTATAGGACCGTTGTAGAGAAACTTAGACAAAGAAGTGACAAACCTCCTTAGTTTAATGCTCTACGATTATAACAATAAACACATGATTCATTATACGTAATAGAACAATAGTTTTTAAGGGGGTGTTCTCATCTAATCATTAATTTTTTGTTATAAAAGAATCCTAATTTAAACTAACATCCACTATATGTAAATCGAATCTCAGAGAAAATGACTAAAGGTCTCGATAATGTTAACAGATTTTAACCCTTTTCTCATACTGTACCGACATATAACAGTAGGACGAATAAATTGAATATACGTCTCATGTAGTACACTTTACGGTCTGATCTACTTAGTGTTCGACCTTAGTTCTAACGACCCTCTTTATCGTTGAAGTCTATAAGTGTACTGTGGTGAGATTACCGTCTTTCACTTCTCTTTGATTTTCCGAGAACTATCCTACTTTCTCCTCTCGCTTTTTCGACCGAACTTTGAGTTGTAAGGTTTTTGATTCTAGTACCGAAGACCAGGGTAACGAAGTACTGTTTATCTTTTACTTTTTCAACCTCGTCACTGTTTAAAATAGAAAAACCCGAGGTTTTCAATAACGTTTGGTACTGACGTCGGTACTTTAATTTTCTGTCAACAAGAAACCTTCTTTTCGATACTGTTTGAATCTGTCGTACAAATTTTCGTCTCTGTAGAAACAGTTGTTTCCAACTAGATCAGTTTCGATAGTAAAAAGGTCATGTCTACACTCACAACCAGGTATTACTTCCGACTCACGGTTTCTTAGCTACGAAAGTTTAACACCACGACTTCTTCTGAGAACTCTCAGGGAACCTGTTGTTCCTATAGTTTGGTCAGTTAAGATTTCCTTTAGTTGGGACTTATAAGTAACCTTCTTAATTACGATTTCGACTTCACGGGTATGAAACCGGTAGACTACACTTATTAGTTGAGTGACCTTTTCTGACACTACGACCCCTTCTAACTTCCGTACTCCTCTTCTCTCAATGTCTCTTATGATCTCAACCTACCGTAGTGGTTAAGTCACTTGTACTCAAACTTACAGACCCTCCATCACCTCCTTCCTCCTCGGACCGTACGACGTCAGGTACCCCAGAATTTCTCAGTCTGTGTTAAATCTCTGACTTTTTATCGTTTAATGTTACTTTTATTTACTTTAGTTGTTAGAAGTTCAAATTCGAAAACAAAAATTATCTATTGAATAGTTTCATATGTTGTAAAATTTTTAAGTTACACACAATTTACTGAATGACGCTGACGATGACGATTGAAGTCATCACAGGCTGAGACACACTGAGGTATCTGTCGTCGGGTGGTCCGAGGAGCCAGGGACCTTAAGAGGTCCGTTCTTGTGACCTCACTCAACGGTAATGGAAGAGGCATATACTGAATCATGACCCCGTTACACTTACGTTTCTTTCACATAAAGTTTATACAATTTTGTTTTCCTTCAAAATTCATACAAACGAAGTAAGTGTCCTTACACTTTTTAACCCTTTTTTGTATAAACGTCACCCTTGCAATGGAAAAGGTTCTATTAGCTTAGTTTATTAGGTAAATTTTATACGAATACACAACTCTGAAATAATTATATCATAGTCTTCAGAGTCAACACATTATGGTATATAAAGGTGGTCTACCATCATCTACGAGTTGATTATAATTTATAGTAAGATTGTAAAGTCACATACCGTTACAAAATTCAAAAACCAGAAGAGTCTCTGATAAGTATACGATACTTATTAAAGGTTTAAAACATGTTTAGAGTCAAAAAAGATTTACGTAATTATCCTGACTTCAATGACCTTTGTTCAAATGATCTCGAGAATTTGTCATCATTATCTTTCTTATTGAAAGTTGAAATGTAAAAATTTTTCGTACTTGTTTATGAACCTTTCTCCTAATTTCCCCGTTAGTAAACGATTCAAAAGATAATAGTTTTTCATAGGTCCTTTTATATAATAAATAAATGTATACGGCATAAATAAAAAATACGAGACATATTACAAGCATTTCTCTTACTTTACTAAATATGTCCCTTCACTAAACACGTAATGTTTTCGAACTTTAATAAAATTACCATATAGTTATTAATCTATACGTCGTAGGTATATTAAGTCACAAAAGTTTCGTATTTTACCAAAACGTCGTAGAAGTGTAACCTATGTTATATGTAGGTACTGACAACCCTTCTTTACACTCACTTTGTCTCTTTCAGTCCGAGGTGAAGGTCCCGTCTGTCGACAGAGTTCATTGATACTTAAAGTATAAAGGACTGAGAAGGTGAGATTTAATAAGGAGTGGTACTGTGTACTAGATATTAAGTACTAATTGAGTGAGGTAAATTTTAAAATTAACAGAAGTGTCTAGACAAGTATGTTTTAAATTCTACAAATTTTAAGAAATGTTACATTTTAGACTCCAAGGACTCTCCTATAAAAAAAGTAAACGGTTATTTCAAAGAAATTATATGAGTAACTATAATAGAAGTTCTTATTTTCTTTTTGATAACGTTCTCCAGAATAAAAATCCTCTGGATAAATTACGTAAGATCTTGTTTCAATAAAAACAAAAAAAGAAAATCAAGGAAAAAATTTTAATGTATGAAAGTCCTATAAAATTTAAAAGTTCTTCAAATAGGAAATGTAAAAAAGATAAGAGATACCTGTTCGTATAAGTGTTTGACTAATCGAAACCAGTTACAAGATTGTTTCAAACTGTTTTTTATCCACCCTTTTTTGTTCCATATAAAGTCTCAAATGTCAGATACTCCATTGTACTCTTAGTGAATGTATATATACTATGAAAGGACTATTCAAATTCAGATTAAAGTTATTGTTACACAGATTAAAATAAAACCAAGTTTACCCGTACACTCTTTCATGTAAACATAGTGATTATATGACTATCTTCTATACCTGTAACGGAATGTAAAGACTATTTTGGAAGGTCCTTTGTGTCATCCATAGTTTTGTATTATAAGGTAAAATTTATAAATGTAAGTTAATCGATTACGTGATCTCGAATATCTTCACAATCTTTATCCCTGGATAATTTTTACTTTACCCAGATCTAAATTCAATCAAGGATAAGGTTTTTATGTCTTAGTTTTTCTAACTTTAAATAAACAAAGACCATTATGAGTGATAATACGGACTGAGAAAGGAAAAGTAGAAATAAAATGAAACAGAAAAACGTAGTGATAAAGGTCCATGAAGGATCGGTCGTGTTGCAAAAGTGGGGTGCAAAGGTAAGACGTCGTTACAGGGTGGGTCGACTGTTACACTTTTAAACTTAGTTTACAAGTATTACGTCTAGTAATTGGTGACCCGTATAAAGTCAGGTGTACCATATACGACGTCTATTTTCATTACATTATTAAGAGTAAATAGAAAAAATTATATTTTTAATAGATATTTTTGCGACTCAGACTAAAGAAGTACCGTCGATAGTCTCGACTCATCGACGACGGGATGAATCTAATACAGACTGATCAAAGAGTTTGAAGATTGATGGAAAGCCTAAAGACATTTACTAGGATATACAGTCAATAGTAAATAATAGTGTAATCACGACAATGATAAAGGATCTCATCACTTAAGAAATAGACCGGAGTACAGTGAAAGTTTTACTTTTTTTTTTATTTTTTCTAATTCTTTTGTGTTAACCGTTCTTTTTACTCTTTGTCGAATAATTAAACACATTCACTTGTCATAAAGACACGTGAATTAAGGTTGAATTGAAGATCAGGGGACATCCTTGTTATTAGACACTGAGGATGAATTTTAGATAGGTTGTACTATGGTAATAAATTTTATAAAAACAAGATCCTTTTCACCACACGATGTTAAAAGTAAAATTTTTGCTATTAAATTGTGAATCAAGATTCTGTAACGAACTTTTGAGTCGACAATTTTCTTATGAAAACACATGGATATCCTTAAGAACTCAAATGTATCTACTAATAAAAGAGGAGTTATGTTGTTCATCGTGTCTACGTAAATGTGTCAACGAAAGATTCATCTAAAACCAAGGGAAAGGTTTTTGTATTAATATTATTGTCGTCCGGGTACTCTACGGTACTTTTTATAAGTACCGTAGAGTAACGTATATTCTACAAGGTCATTTAAACCTTATTATATATCCTAAGAAATAAGAAATTACAATCGGATAGAGAGCCTTAAAAGTTCTCGAGACCGGTCCTCTTTGATGATTTATTGCGGGTCGTTACTATTTAAGTTAGTGTAGAAGTTCTTAAAAGAAGAATAAGAACTTTAATCTTTGTGTGAAGTTGAAAGATAATTGTTCATGTATACTTACGTATTAATAGAGTTTTACTTTAAACTTAAATTTAATACATCCCAACCTAAATCCTAATCTATGTTTTACATTTTCATCGATAGTCAGTCAAGTCAGCGAGTCAGTACAGGCTGAGAAACGCTGGGGTACCTGTTGTCGTGTGGTCCGAAGGGACAGGTAGTGGATGAGGCCCTCAAATGAGTTTGAGTACGGGTAACTCAGCCACTACGGTAGGTTGGTAGAGTCGGAGACAGTTGGGAAGAGGGTGGAAGTTAGAAAGGGTCGCAGTCCCAGAAAAGGATGCTCAGCCAAGAATCGTAGTCCACCGGGTTCATAACCTCAAAGTCGAAGTTGTAGTCAAGAAGGTTACTTATAAGGTCTGACTAAAGGAAATCCTACCTGACCAACCTAGAGGAACGTCAGGTTCCCTGAGAGTTCTCAGAAGAGGTTGTGGTATCAAGTTTTCGTATACCCATTTGTCAATAAAGATAGATCTCTAATTGAGGACTCGACAACAAGTCAGTGAGTCAGTACAGACTGAGAGTGTCTCATGTACGTTGTGTTACCACACGTTGTACGTCCGAGGAACAGGAAGTGATTAAGGACCTCAAACGAGTCTGAATTCAAGTGACTCAGTCACTACGGAGACTACAGAACAGGAGACACCAGGGGAAGAGGAGTACGGAAGTTAGAAAGGGTCGTGGCCGCAGAAAAGACTATTCAACCGAGAAACGTTGAATACCGGTTTCTAAACTTTGAAGTCAAAGTCGTAGTCAGGAAGATTACTTATAAGTCCAACTAAATAAAATTCTAACTGACCCAACTTGAAGAACAACAGGTTCCCTAAGAGTTCACAGAAGAGGTCGTGGTATCGAACTTTCGTAGTCAAGGAGTCACGAGTCGGAAAAAATAGTAGGTCGAGAGTGTAGGTATGTAATGACGACCTTTTTGACATAGAAACTGATATACCTGAAAGTACCCGTTTCATTACAGAGACGAAAAATTATACAAAATACATATTTGTGATGAGATATATGTGGGAGAAAAACACGAGTTTACCATCTCTTAGATGTTACGTCTTCTGGATCTAAACTAGAGACCCAACCCTTCTAGGGAACCTCCTCTTGTACCGGTGGTTGAGGACATAAGAACGGATCTCTTAGGGGTACCTGTCTCATTGGACCGTTCGACGTTAGGTACCTCAGTGTTACTCAACCTGTGATGACTCGTTGATTCTTTATCGTCGTCGTAGTACATGTTTGGACATATTTGTAGAGTAATGGTAAAGAGAACGAAACCAAAGTAAAAGTACTTATTATTCATTACCTTTTTTATTTAGTGTAAACATACGAAGTTATTTAATACAATAAATTTTTATCGTTGACTCTAAATAAACTGAATTAAATTTATGTTTCATTAGAGAAAAGGACGTAAAATATCGACTACTTAAGGAAAGTGTGACATGATAATAATATTCTGTAGGGATAGAAACGTCGCCCTATAAAGGAGAAGATGTTTTAGTCTTTACTAACTTATTTTCGACTAGAGTCTGTCACAGACCCGTCTTGTGTCGTCCGTTAACAAATCTTGAATCTAGTTAGATTCAAATAAGACCTACTCTTTATAAAGTAATGACTACATCAAATTTCGATGGTCCAGTTCCACTTTTTTGTCTGGTTGAAAAGGAACTAAAATAACAAAAAGTTAAGACATAGCTATTATTTGTCACAACGGTGTCTGATACAATTGGGAGGATGGGGGAGGGTTTAGATCTGGTGACTATGAACGAAGGTGAGTGAAGAGAGTGGAGTCACACGTTTACCAGGATCTAGTTTTGTCCTTAAGGTAGATAAGATCTCAGTCCCGTTAGTATGACACCCTTTGTCTTCTCACTTTTAGATTGTCTTCGGACTCGATCTTTTCATTTCCTTCATCTTTATTTTTCTTTTCTCATCTTAAATTTCTTAATTTATTTTTTTTCTAAATTCTATAGTGTACTTTTCCGTCAAAATCAAGATGGTTAGTCGTCCAATGTCCGTAATACGTAGACTTTTATAGATCAAACTCAGTTCCTGACCACTCTAATTACTACATAGGGTTAATTCTCCCTTGCTTACGTCTGGAGTTTGAACCTGAGTTCAAGGAACGATAGTAACCGAGTGTGGGATAAAAACACGAAACTTGTACCTGGAGTATTTATTTATGGTAGGATGTTAAAGTATACCAAATGTGTACTGTTTTGTAGTCTTTTTTGACGAATAGGAATAATTAAATAAATAAAAATAAAACCAATGTAAACGTTCGTTTATGATAGTGATGCACCTCTTTCTTTTCAGGTGGATGGGGAAAGAAGGAAGTAACGATCAAATAAATAACAGGTCAGGCGTTTCTTTCCGAGGTAACGGAGGGTTCACATATTGTGTGACTGAACGAAGTCTCGGTAGATGTGAACCTAAAGAAAATACTAAGTTGAAAGACATAAATTACCCAGATTCAAGACGTGGTTTCATAAAGGTTATTTTTCATCAATTTCTCAAAATTCTAGGTCTTTCAATATTAAATCTACAAAACGGAGGCACCCCATCGTTTTATTCTCGGTAAACGGAGATATGTAAACGACTGGAAAACAAAACGTAAACTTTTCCTTCGCGGAGAAACAGCCACAGACCGGAGCTTTTAACGGAGACTTTACCCAGGTGACTTGGGAAATTGTAAAGTACTCTTGAAAAACGATACATAACATACATATGTGGAGAGTTCCCCATTCTTATTAAAATACACACTTAAAATAAATCCACGTATATTTTTAGAAGCCAGAAAAAAAAAAAAAAAACGGATACAAAAGAAGTTTGACAAGAATCAAAAAAGAAGCCAAACTACTACGTAATTTAAGATGGACGTTCTGTCCTCCCAAAACATACGAACTTACCTCTGTTATTAAGACTCTATTTTATTTTCAAGTTCTTTCTCAATTTGAAACAAATAACTATATTTAATAATTTCTAGAACAAAAATTCGTAATTTCAACTTTGTCCACGTGTCCTAACGTCCATTCCAGTAAATTCCAAATAAACAAAATCTCTTTTTACACCATTTCTTTATGTAGGACTCCATCGGACGGATGTAATATTTAAAAAATTAGTAATTTTCGGTCACAAAAGTCTCCGAAGACAACTGTAAAAATACTCTTACACCGGTGTCAGCTATTTATCTTATTTCCGATTTCCGGTTTAAAGGGAACCTAATGTAAAAAATCCTTTATACACATAATGGTTACAAAATTTTCCTAAAAATTGTAATTCAACGGTTACGGTACCTTCGTTAAATTTGAAAATACTCTAGTAAACCACAGTAAGAGATAGTCGTAACTTACCAGTATATGAGTCACTTCTGGTCGTTGGGTTTTTACTTTAACCTATTTTCCAGATACAAAGACGTTCTGTCAAGATCTCAAAAATGACAAAAGAAAATTTAAGATTTTACTATGTATAAAATGTTACGTATTAATGTGATAATTAAAAGTTTACTTACTACGTTTAATCTTCTCTATATTAGACAAGTGTTTATTTAATAATTACATCAATTTAAGTCCTTCCGAACACACTAAACATTTACCTAGACCCTCTTCAATAGCGTTTTCAAAAACAAAAGAAGATTTAACCGACGAGACGATAAGAAGTTTATAAATTATGTCAGGTTATAATTTCTTAGGTCTATAAAAATTCTTCATTAAACCTTCCAAAAGAACTAAAAATAATAATAGAGTACGAAAAAACTCAGTTAATTAACTTTAGTTTACAAATAGAAACTATGTTAAGTTAGGTTACTAGTATTCATTGTATTTCTGATAAAAAAGATCAAAGGATACCATAATAAGTAAGTAAGGAGGTAAATTAGAAGGTAATTAAGTAAATCGTGGATATAGAACCCACTGGTCAGACACAGTCCTTAACAAGATTTGTAATTACTATACTTTTTATCTGACAGTTTCAGAGATAAAAACAAGGCGAAGACTGTCTTTTCACACTCATCTGGGTTGTTCCTTTATTTATGACACGTCATATTATACGTGATTACTTTAAGTTCCCACGATGTCTTCGTTTTACGGATAACCCCTCTTATTTTCCCAATGGTTTTCTTCTTTTCAGATCCATCCGTTGACCTTCTAATGATCCTAAGATCTACCAGTTATGTACCCTTCTCTTAAAGTCCATCTTTTTAGTTTTTGAGTCTTAACTTTTTTTACTATTCACCCTTCTGTGTTTCTTTCTCTTGATACCGAATTTATACCCAAGAACACCTCCTTTACCACTTCCGTTTCCTGTTCCCGGTGTAGTGTTAATAAAACATACCTCAATTCCAATTATTTTATGTGTCCTTGAATCCCTTATATAGAAGGTAAGTCAATAGTTCATGTATGTAGCCCAGTGACACATACACTATGTGTATGATATGTACTATAAATTTATGGTATAACCTTAACTCTTCTGTGTTTAGATAGGTAACAAGATATAACGGTCCACCTCTTTTTATAGTGAAATCGTCGAACCTAGATCCAGTCGGAAACTTTCGGATGAGAATTCAAATCTCTACAGTTTTCCCTTTCTACCTTTGTTATCTTCTTTTAAGAGTCTTTTTTCAATCCATACGATTATGAATCTAGTTATCCAAAAAGAAAGTATAAAAATATAATAAAAAAGAAGAAGTATATCTTCTTGTTGAACTTTTGTCTGGATAAAATCGAGGATCTAAGATGATTAAAGGAGGTACCAGGGAGACGTTAACAATAAAATTATATACATACGTATTAAGTACATGTCTATTAATGTCTACATATAATATAAAATATATATATTAGTATATCTCTGACATCTCTCTCTACATACGTTATAAAATTTCTACAATACCTGAAGTCCTCCCCTTTTGACAGTAAACTAAATCGACTATTCTCTATTTTTACTAGTAAAGTAATAGAAACCCCCTTATTTTGTAAGGTCAAAATTTAAAAACAATTAAATACTCAACATTTTATGTTAAAATTTTGACTAAATGTCACTCTACGGGGTGTAATTACTGTTAAGTCACACATGTAAGTCTTTCAACAGAAATATCTCAAAAATCAAAGAAATAAAACGTTGAATTTCGATAGATAATACCGATAACAGTCCAAAAGAGAAAATGGATTCCGACGAGGATTGGAGATAAATGTTCTGATGACCTTAATCTGTTAATTGTCGTAATCATATCAACTACCAGAACAGACATCCTTATCATTATCCGAAGTCTTCTAATTATCGTACTCATCCCAAAATATTACCTTGTAGACGTCTTATTGGTAATTCGTATAAACAGTACCATTAAAATAAACACTGAGGATATCGCCTCAAGAGTTATCGGTCGATTATGAAACATGACTGATTTATACATAAACTTTTGGACTAAAAAGGGTACTATACACGATATCTTATTCCCTAAACATAAATCCAATACTTATTAAGTTTGTCTTGGATTAACTGGTAATGTCATCATTATAATGTTAAAGTTAAGTGGACATGACACGGAACTTAACTAAATTGTCTTGAGTTATTTGAATTGATCGATTAATTATAATTAGTCATTCTTTTAATATATTTGATTAAGTAATATTTATACTTAGCTTGGTTATAAAATTACAAGAGACTAGTAAAGTTCTTCCCTTTATATGAAAGTTCCACTTAATAAAAAATTCAATCCTTATATCTATTAAGTGTATCTATTATCGGTGTAATTAACAATTCTGTACAAGTCAAATATGCTAGGAAAGTTCGAGTCACCCCATGTCACTACGTACCATGGTCTGTTTTGTCTCATTGTTTCGGAGGTAAAGGTTCGTAAGATTCGTTAGTGACTACTTTGGTAAAGTATACAAATGGACGTCTACTTTCAAGACGGGAGTGAACTTAAGTAAAGGTAAAGGTCAGTTCTCATCTTCGACTATACTTTGATCGACTCTTTTTCTAACATCATGTCTTTAGGAGTATCTTCAGATTAAGAACTGAGAGTAGAACAGAAGTCAGATATAAACACCGAAGGATTCTTCTCTATATAACTTTTCGTCTCTGTAATGAAACGGTTGTCTCCAGGTAGATCAATTCCGATACCAAAAAAGTCACCAGTACATACCTACACTCTCAACCTGACACTTCTTTCGACTCGTGGCTTCTTAACTACGGAAACTTGACACCACAACCTCTTCTGAGAACGCTCAGGAAACCTGTCGTTCCTCTAGGTTGGTCAGGCAAGACTTCCTCTAGTCGGGACCCTAAAGAAACCTTCCTTACTACGATTTCGACTTTGAGGTCATGAAACCGGTGGAGTACGCTTCTCAACTGAGTAACCTTTTGTGAGACTACGTTCCTCCCTAACCCCCGTCCTCCTCTTCCCCTGCTGTCTCCTACTCTACCGACCTACCGTAGTGTCTGAGTTACCTACACTCAGACTCACTTGACCCCCTCAATCACTACCTGTCCCTCCGGACCGTACGACGTTAAGTACACCAGCCTTTCTCTGCCTGTGCTGACTCGTTGACTTGACTTGGCTTGACTTGACTTCTTCTCTATACCTCTTCCGTTACCGTTGGGTGAGGTCATGAGAACGGATCTTTTAGGGTACCTGTCTCCTCGGACCATCCGACGTCAGGTACCCCAGCGCTTCTCAGCCTGTACTGACTCACTGAAGTGAAAGTGAAAAGTGAAAGTACGTAACTTCTTCCTTCACCGTTGAGTGAGGTCCCAAGAACGGACCTCTTAGGGTCCCTACCACCTCGGACACCCGACGGCAGAGACCACAGCGGTTCTCATCCTGTACTCACTTCGCAGAATCGTTATCGCTCTTCTCTATCTATGGTAAAAGGGTTGTGTAGGAATCACAAGGACCACCTCAGTTTTTACATAATAGACTTTCCTCTATAAACTCGACTAAATCCGAAATGTACTGAAGGGACCACCGAGTCTGCCATTTCGCAGACAGATGTGAAGCCCTTTGGACCCAAGTTAGGGACCCACCCCTTCTAGGCGACCTCTTCCTTTACCGTTAGGTGAGGTCATGATAACAGACCTTTTAAGGTACCTGTCTCCTTGAACCATCCGATGTCAGGTACCCCAGCGTTTCTCAACCTGTGCTGACTCGCTGAAGTGAAAGTCCGAAATGTCCCCATGAAAGTCTAAGTACTTCATGACTTATTCAAACACTCTTCAAGTCATCGTACCCCACTAAGGCACTCACCGTTCCATTTCTCAAATAAAATGTCTCCACTCGACTCACGTCTTATACTTATAGTACTTATAGCGAGAAACGATGTAATTACTGTAATTGAACCTCCATTATTCGTACTAACATTCCGTCCTATAATTATTAAGACCACCGATATACTTTTTATTGACTCTTTTCTATCAATGGTTCTTGTTAACATCTTTAGACGACTCATGTTGTTCTAACATTTAACCTTTCTGGTCCCGTATCCTTCCGTTATTTATTCCTGACTCTCTAATATTGCGAGATCACTAAGTCTGATCTATCTTAAACTACTACCTCGAAGGGGATACCGAGTCAACCATTTCTTAGGTGGACGTTACACCCTCTGGACCCAAACTGGGAAACCGACCCGAGAAGGGGACCTCTTCCCTTTCCTACGGGTGAGTTTACAAGACCGGACCTCTTGAGTACATGACATATCAGGTACCCCAGTGTTTCTCAGTCTGTGTTGGCTTACTGAAACTGAACATGAAAAAATGAAAGTCACCCTTCATCGTCACTCCTTATTCTCTTAGATTAAACACTGGTCAAAAGGATCGTGTCCTGACTCGCGTAACCAGTGAAATGTCCATATTAACTTTAAGATTTGACTTCTTTTACGAAGTCACTCGTTTTTTATTCAAATCTAAAGTCAAACTTTAGAGAGGTATCTTGTAAATTCATTTATTCTTTAAATAAACCGTTACTTTAAACCCTACTTCTAACCTATAGCTCCATATTAATGTCAATGTCCTTGTCTACTGTAGACGGTTCTTCGACGACGACGACGACGATTCAACGAAGTCAACATAGACTGAGACACACTGGGATACCTGTCGTCGGGTGGTCCAAGGAGATAGGTGTCCGTTCTTATGACCTCACCCAACGGTAAAGGAAGAGGTGACGGTTCTTCTGGGTTCTCATTTTTGTCTCTTCACCCTCCAAAGTGGAACTGTCCCGTCCGTCTCCATCTCCTTGTCTTTCCCTGTGACACCATCTTATCAGTCTCTACAGCTTCACTTCCTCTTTTTTTAATTTTGATGTAACTTCTGTTATTTCTCATCTTTTTTTCTACCAAAATCTTTTTTTAGTGGGATAAAAATCTTATCCCACTCAGTTATGACAATCTCTTATAATTATTTTGTGTTAAGTAATTATTTTGTGTTATTTAATTGTTTTGATTTATTTTGTGTTAAAATCGAAAACAGATTAATCGTTTATTATCGTAATCATTTAATCGTCTATTATTGTAATCATTTTGTAAAAGTTATTTCGTCACTACGGTCAGTAAGTCAAAAATAGACTGATTACCGAAGATTCATGAAAACACATTTTTTTTTTTTTACACTCTTAAATAAAAAGTTTATCTATGGTAAAAAGTTTCGGCTGTGTACCGAGTTTGTTTGTTAATAAACCTGATCAAATTTATCTGTACACTCATTAAGAATACGAACCGTTCCTGAAAAAAACAAATTTAAATGGACAACTATCAGACCCTGTTACGTTTACTAAATTTATTATTAAGTTGGAAAACACAGAATCTCGACTGGACTATAAATATCTTATTCTTACGGTCTTTCATATTTATCCAGTAACGGGTACAGGGATATTATACTGTCTCGGTTCCCAATACATACGTGTAATGTAACTGAAAATTGAAACCTTTAAAATAAATAAATAAATCGTGTAAATAGTTTGATCACTACTTATATAATAGACTTAATGTTCGTTCTGAAGTCTTAACTATCTCCCGAATAACAATTCTACCGAGTGATATAGCTGGGATAGTTCTTAATTTTGGTGTCTTACAATTCCTTATTTTTCTTTGACTTTTTTTAGTTAAGGGGTTTTATAATCTACATCCAAATTAAATAAACTAGTTCCCTTGTATAAATTAGTATTTTATTAGACTGGATCTTGGGTGTAACGATGGGAAGTAAGGAGTCCAATCCTTACAAGAGTAAGGAAGATTTCTTTTCTACGTTTCGAACCACAAGGTTAGTTCATAAATTACGTTTACTGAAAGAAGGTGAGTATACGTGTTTACACATAATGAACAGAATTTTGACGAATTTTCAAATATAAGTAAAAAAGTTACATGAAGGTAAAAATTTTTCAGGAGATTATCGTTCCACGATACTAAAATTTCGGTCAAATCTAACTTCATAACTAGTCATTCCCTTCTAATAGAAACATATTTTAAATGGTTTTGACCTTTATATTTATGTATCCTAAAGTTTGTGTGTCTCGACCTATTATATGGGTTTTTCAAATTCCACGTTTATTGTCTCCTACTCTAAAAGGATCTCACGTTACGGTCAGTGGACGAAGGTTTTGATCGTTCTTCTCATATGTTATATAGGTGACAGAGATAAATGGGGGAAAAAACAATACTTGAGTTCCAACGGTATTCACTCACTTTCAGTAAGTCAGTACAGGCTGAGAAACACTGGAGTACCCGAATCAAGTACCTCAAGAGGTCCGGTCTTATAACTTCACCTATCGGAAAGGGAAACGGTCTCCTGGAAGGGTTGGGTCCCTAGCTTAGGTTCAGAGAGCGTGACGTCCGTCTAAGAAATGGTCGACTCAGTGCATGAATATTTACGGAACTTCCACTTTAATTAAGTCGAGTTAAGACAGAATTATATGTAAGACCACTTTATTTTAGTCGATAATTTCTTTCTCCGTCTGTTATCAGTTAGTACGGGTTAGTGTTTAAAGGAATACAGTAAGGATAAAGTCATCTTGGAACTTAACAGAGGAACACCAGTACTTAGAATCTACCACCTTCTAAGTGATGAGTGGTCACAGTGTAAACGACCTACTCTAGACTTAGACTGGTCGGTATGATGGTAATTATTTTCTCCTTGAACCCGGTCAAAGTGAACTTAAGGTTGAGACAGTTAAGGGAAATAATATCGGCACTCTTTCTTCCTTACCCCAAAAAGACTCGGACGACAGGATTCACAGTTGTACCCTCTAATTTGTGTTCCACCGAGTCCTTACACACACAATGATTGTCTGAAGGTCGACGAACTCGTCCCTCCCGTAGTTACTTACATCTCGTTCACTGACTCCGGGTCAGGAAGTTTCGGATGGTCTTCCGAAACCGTTACAATAACTGGTCCCAGAACCCGAGGAATTCGTTATCTTTAACCAATCTCCGGTCCCTTTTAAAAGTACGTTCCGAAATGACCCCGAGGACGATGTCGTCCTCTCTCACTCTTATTCGTTATATAAGGGAACGAACGAGTGAGGGACTCTCCCCCTCGTCCAAGGAATATACCCTACTCCCTAACCAAGTCCTCAGTCTGTCCTCTCCATGAATCCACCAAATGAGTGGAGTAACCATCACAACACACGTCCCACGTACAAATGTCATACGACGATAACAAAGACTGGGGACGAAAACGAGGGTGGAGAAGTCTTAACCATCAACTCAAAGGTCAGAAAAATATATAACAACAAGTATTCAACGGGGTTGACCTGTACGTATGTCATAAAAATCAGAGAATATTAAAGAAATATAAAACGACGAGTCACTCGGTCCATGTTCGTGACGTCGGTTCCCAGGGTCCAAGGTCGGACAGAGCCTTTGTGAGAAGTCTCGGGACAAGTACAACTTGAAGGGTACAGAGGACTTGTACTCGTAAGTGACTACCATTATCAAAAACCTTAGTTAAGGAAGTCAAATGTGTGTCATTGTAGTCACGTTCTATCAGGGACCAGAACCCGGTCTTGGTTAAGATACAGACGGTCGGGTGTCTAAGATTGTCTACTAAAGTAGAAGAAGAGTTTTCTGGTGTGTTGTGTGAGTTCCCCACATGACCGAAAACTTTGTCGAACTGAGTATTTTACTGAACCATGTGTGGGTAGAGGATCTACGTGCAAAGTGTGTACCTATCCAGTTCTTTTGTGTTTTCGTCGTAGACGAAGTGTCCTTTGTTAGGTTTTTATTTCTTTCTGAATTGTTTCACTCTTTTATAGTGGTCCATAGTCTGAACTCAGGAAGAGTAGGGTCTAGGTGTTTCTGTATGTTCGGGGGTACACTTTTCCGGTATTACTGTCTATGGATTGTAGTCGTCTCAAACACTTGTCTGGGGTGAGTCATAAACACGATATTACTCGGAGAGGGAGTATCACCAGACTTGGAATGGCACCGAGCACCTGCCTTCTCGCACCGTCCGATGTTAGGTATCCTAGTGTTTCTCAGTCTGTATTGATTTTACTGAATCGTACGTACGTACGTACACCGGATAACAGTTGTAAAAATTTTTAGTAAAGTATCGAAAAAAAGAATTAAAGAAATAAAACGAGACTTAAAGAATTATATTTAACGGTTTATCGTTGACTGAAAACAGAGGTTTGAGGGTGAGGTTATACTAGTAAATGACGAATACTAATTTCTTTTATAAAACTTTGTTAGATTTTATGTGACCAACTTTTGAACATGACTTATTAATTCCAATATAATTGTCTTACTAAGTTTTAAATATTCTTTTACGGAAGAATTGGAACGAATAAACTTTATTACTCATATCTTAAGACGTCTACTTCCCTTTTCACGATAATATTTACAAAAGAATTCGGGTCAAATAGTAAGTATAATTGTGGATGGAAGGAAGACAGAGGAACATGGAGAAAAGAGGTAGGAATGAAGAAGAAAAAGAGAGAAAACGAAAATAAGACCATTACCAAAGTAAAAATGGTAAGTCCCTAAAATTATGTTTCAAGTTAAAATCTAAATTCTTCACTTTCATCTTTATTTCATGACAACAGTAATCGTCATCATCGTCATTGTTACCTTCGTTGTCGTCGTCTTGACTATAGGGATGGTAAAAGTAGTAGTGGTACTATTAAAAGTGGAATTGAGACGTTTATAACAGACTAAAATTTATTGTGTGATACGGAGGGATTTACACATCACTTTAAGAGAAGAAATTAAATACTTTTATGGTAGTATCTTATTTTTTCTGTGTTACTGTGTTAAACTTAATCTATGTATAAGAATATTTTCTTATCCTTTAATTTACGTCACTTATAAAAAATTTCGTGCCACTGACATGTTTTCTGTGAATTATAATATACAATTTAAAAACCTTATAATCCCCTAAATTATATTAAATGAAAAAAGTTCATGAAGTAATCTTTATTAAGACGAAGAAGTCGTATTATCTTTACCTAATTGTTCTTTATATCGAACAGGATTAAGAAATGATTTAAGATGTAGTACATTCAAAATTCAATGCGTGTGAATTTCGATATGGAATTCAACTACCCATTAAATTTTGATACTTTTTCTGTAAAAGTTTCATATCTGAATAAACATTACTAAAAGAGACTAAAAGTACAAGTAAAATTTATATAGTTTCCTTCTTGAATCATCAGTATCTCTGTCCGACATTTACTGATTCAGTTTTTGAGTCTTATTTAATTCTCTTATAGCACTGGAGGAGTTGTCAAAAACTGTACTTTTATATACACTATCTATCCTATATAAGTTCTACATCCTTTATGAATACTACGTCAACACCTTTATATCAGTTCCTTTTAATTGTTTATATGTTATTTATCCCATAGAGAGGAACTTCTAACCAAACATAAGAGAATCTTTTAATATCTATAGTTAGATTATCTAATCACTCTATAAATTTTTAAATTTTTGATTACTGTATATTTTCTCTGAATTAAATCCCAAATTTAATATTATAAATTTTGTCATAAACTCCCACATATTTATGTATTTTTAGTTTTATTAAAATAAGATATTATAAACCATAAAAAGAGTTTAATTATGACAAAAGACTTTTACCTCCAGTATTTAAACGAAGAAATAATGACTTTTTTATCGTGTCCAAAGGGTACGAGAGACTGTCATCTCTTAAGGTTACCTTTAAAGTATTTAGTTTTACTATATTTCTTTTCCTCGTAATGAAAAAAAAAGTATTTTCCATTCTAGGACAAATCTAAAGAAATGTAATCACTTTTCTTTATGGTTATATCTAGAAAATGTTTTCATTTTACCGTATTTAGTTCGGAAACTTCTCGTCCCGTATGGATATTAAGGTATAAGGAAAAAGGGTAAATATACCCATAAAAAGAGATTTTACTCAAAGAAATAGGTCTCTTGATGTTTGGTTTCTCTGTTACACAAGGTGACTATGTATTATATAACATTATCTTGTCTCTCTACCTATAAGATTAGTTGTAAACAGACAAATCAAAGGAAATTAACTCTACTCATGGTTCGGTAAAAGTAAAAGAAGGTACCGTGATTTAACATTTCTCAGGTTCGGTCCACAGACGGTCTTACGAGAAGTATAAAAACAAACAAAAGGTGTTAATCTAAGTTCAATTTATAACAACCTTTCCTATTTTGTATCTATTAATAATCGATTTCAAAATAATAGTTCATTAACTATTTTTCAGAATTCTACTATTAGTGACATATGTACACGACGAAAAACACAGTCCACAGTTACGAACCCCGTTACTAGAGAAGGTCCCGGACTCTGACCCGACAACAGATTGTGAGTCTTTACTTAACAGACTCCTCTGTGTACACGACTGTATCGTTCTCTAAAATGACCCTTTCCCGTGGGCCTACTTCTCGTTATCCTATTCCCTTGGGTCCTCTTATCGAGACAGTGTACCGAACGTCAGAGACCAAAATACCACTACCCTAATCAAAGGTCCAACAGAAATCGGTTAGTAAGACTGAGTCTCAGGAAGGACCACCTCGTACCGAACAAGTCGGTTCTACCTACGGTAATTCTTCCTAAGACCCTCCACCAGCCTGTACACTACAGAGGAAAACTAGAAAGGTCTCGAGAAGACCAACCACCACCGAGAAAACAAGACACAAGGAATGGTCCTGTAGGACAGTATTTTGTTAAGTAAGTTTACCAGTGATACCACGGATTGATCCCACCCACCAAAGTCAGTCACACGAAGGGGATTATCCCAGTAGACTTTCTAAACTATCCGTCTGACTATTACTAAGAGGAAGAGGGTGTAAGGGTAGGTCCAAAAGGTTAGTTTGTGATTTGATCCATGAAGAAATCTCTAGGAAACGTCCACCGTAATTCCAATGATTCACTGGAATCCTTCTTGAACTGATAAGACTTAATAAACCCTCCTAGGTTAGTGTATTCGGAAACTTTCTTCATATCACTCTTTATATACCGTTTCTCCCTCTTTCTTCTCTCTAATTCGTCTTCTTTTTCGGTATCTCTGGACCTTAAACTCTTTTAGAACTGAATGGTAACGATGAAAACTTCTTCCTCTTCCCCCTCATCCGTAATCGGTTTCTCACCTCCGTCGTAGGTCTTCGACTCTTCCTGGGAAGTATGGTCGGTTGTTCTTGCGTCCCTCGTGTACGGATGTTAGAGGTTTTTAACTTAAGACGGTTGGTGAACTTACTTGACGTTTTACTTTTATAGAGAACGGTATAGTTATTTGTTCTTTACGATGTCGGTAGTCACTAAAGACCTGAGGTTTATACTAACTTCCGATGTTTTGAATTTAGATCTCATACGACGGTGGGGGGTTTCAATAACGACCCCTCGACCACGACCGCGACGACGACGATTCAGCGAAGTCAACACGGACTGTGACACGTTGGGGTATTTGCCGTCGGGTGGTCCGAGGAGACAGGGACCCTAAGAGGTCCGTTCTTATGACCTCACCCAACGGTAAAAGAAGAGGTTTCGTAAGTGCGTACGATTCAGCGAAGTCAGCACAGGTTGGGACACGCTGGGGTACCTGTCGTCGGGTGGTCCGAAGAGAAAGGTACCTTACGAGATCCGTTCTCAACCTCCTTACGTTTCTCTTTCCACTTGTTTCTTTCCTAACCGGGGTCTATCGACTCCAAGTATACTTTTCTTACTTAAGTCACTCGAGTATCCGAACGTATAAGGGTATGTATCTTACGATTTAAGAAGTTGAGCTAGAAAACTACAAGTGTGACAGACGAGGGAAACAACGTTTTAACATATGTCGGACTGAAGGAGAGGACGGAGGAACCTCGTCAAAAGAGTCTCGATGACTCTAAGACAGAGGGTCGGACCCTCTATTAGGGTGGTTTATTTTGTTGAGAGATGAAAGTCCAACACTGATATGAAAATGAATTTTCTCGATTCTTACCCTAAGTGGTGAATCTGGAGGTCTTCTCTTTCTTCGGGAAGGTCTTAAAGTAAAGTCCGAACATTTTGAGATTTGCCTTCTGTAATGGGTCGACATGGTACGAGATGGACCTGTAAAACTAGATATCTTAAGACTGTATTGTCTTAAGTAATAGAAAATTTGGTGATTCGAACACTATTAAAAAATTTCTTCGCTAGTTTTAATTATTTTATATTCTTTACTGACTCAAAGGAGTTACCTAATAAAGACATTGGGGAACATAATGTTCCACCATTCCTGTCTTATGACTGAGACCCAGTGAAACGTATTCTCCATCAGAAGAATTATATCACATGTACGTGGTAGAGACCCGAAGGGACCTCCGAGTCACCATTTCTTAGACGGACGTCACGTCCTCTATCGTCCTCTGAACCGAAGTTAGGGACCCGACCCTTCTAGGGAACCTCCTCCAGAACCGTTGGGTGAGGTGATAAGAAAGGACCTCTTAAGGTACCTGTCTCCTCGGACCCCCCGATACCATGTACCTCAGTTTTTCTCAGATTGTACTGACTTCACTGACTCGTACGTGTGCACAACATCGGTGTACAAGACCCTTTGTGTGAGTGAGTCTTCCTGTTATGTCTCTCACCTCACGTCAAATAATGTGGCCGCCGGGGTTCCGTCTCAGAGGGGAATCAGTTCCTGGGGCTGGTCGTAAACACTTTTAGAAAATATGGGGTACACATGCACAGACTTGGGTGCTGAGGTTTAAGGAGCTCTGAATGTATTTGGTTCCTTTTATGTTAAGGTTATTGGGGTAGTAAGTGCACGATACACGAGTACACGAGTTTGTCGTTTGTTAATCGGTTATTAGTTATTTGGGCTCCAATTTGAGGCTAACTGTGTCTTTTTAAATACCGGACAAACCTCCTTCCCCACTAATCACATACAAAAGAGAATCCACTACTCATTGGATCTATCCTAGAAGTTCCAAGGGGACAGACCTCCCACAGAATAGGAAGACAACAACAAAAGTATCCGTGATTTGTGTCTCAAGTCTCAGGTGACCTTTACACCGACTCGTACTAGTACTACTTATCCGGATTCTACCTCAGGTTCAGGATAATCAAGGAAGAAGTAAGGGGCGAGAACTACGAGAATTGAGTATAATACTCGTAGAAAGTATCCTTATATAACGTGGGACCGAGAGACTGGTGGTTAAACCCTCTTACTGTAGTTGGAAGTCCAATGTCTCAAGTATTATGTAACATTTTAAGTCCCGGGTGTTCCGTCTTGATAGTTCTGTTGATGTTGTCACCATTTATATCAAAAGGTAGTTAGCAGGAAGTGGGTTCTATCCTGGTTTCAGGTCGTTCCTTACAAAAGTAAACTGTAACGAAAATGGACCAAAAAGTACAGTAGATTTCGTCAACTATGTAACGGTCTATTCAGTCCTTACATACGTGTTGTAAGTTGTAATTAATATCGTATTTAGGGAGGAACTCGTCGACACTCATACAGGTTTCGGTAAGATAATACTTAATGGCAAAAGAGTAAACCTAAACGAGAAGCAAATTTCGGACCTACCGAAAACAAGATAGATCCTCCTGAACAAAACACTTTAATCAGTTCCGGAGATGAAATTAGTACTATAGACAACAGGGATATCTCCCATGCTTATTCCGTCGTTATATGAGTATGGTATGAGTATGCCTAGAACAGGTGGATCGTACATTTATTCCATCTAAATGACCCCGATGGTCCCATCTATATGTTGTTCATTCAATCCAAAAAAATGTGACCGTAAATATGGTTTACATTGGGGTACTGGACTCAGATAACTGACATCCAGAATGTGGTTATCTCGTTCCTCTCCAATACTAACTATTCTCTCTCCTTTCAGAAACAAAAAAACAGTAGGGTCTTTTCTCTTCTCACCAAATTTCAGAGGAACCGTCTTGCCACTGTGGGTGGTTCCTTCAGGTAGGTAGTGACTATCTCAGTGTCGGGATGTATGGGTCGTCAACCTTTACACCTTCAGACGTATCCTTACATGGGTACTCTACTTTTGTAACAGGACTCAACTTTACCTTCAATTTAAGTTTTAGTGCAACTACTCCGGTTCGTCGTCCTCAACTGACACGTCGAAGTAAGACTTCCCCGAGTAGGTTCTAGAAAAGGAAGAAGAATTCCTATCAGAATCCGAGAGCTCCCAGTTGCCCCAGGGAGACACGTCAGGTGAGTCACAAAATACCTAGACACACCATACAAGAGAAGTGGGAGCAATACTACCTAGGTTCCCTGTTATGGAGATTGAAATTGACGTCATTGCCATCAATCTTATTGTATTCCCGAGAAAGTGGTTCCCCGATCGTTTAGTTCAAAGGTTAGAAACTGGGTATGAACCAGTGGTTCCCATTTGAGCACTTAGACAAGGGGTTCCCCCTTGCCGTGGGAAAAGAACATGTTTGAATCAATGGGATAAATAACGGAATGGGTCAAGGTAGACGACACTTTGGGATAAGGGAAAATGGACTCCGTTTAAACAACTGTGGACAAAATAATACCCTCCCCCGGAGGGTATGAGTCAAAGCATACCTCTTATCGGAATCCTGCCACCCTAGTAGGACTCAGACTCGTCTCGGCAACCTTCGTTCAGGTGGCTCCTTTTCAGTCAGAGATACTAGGTGAACGTCTCAGAGAAATTACAGGTCAACCAAGTAAGGTGATAGACTCTTGAGGCCCGGATATACGTCACACGTCAAAGGTAAACTACAAAATTCAAAACGCATAAACAATATGATTTAGTCGTTGTTTTGGGTCCAGTAACAGACTTGGTTACGACCATCCTTCAGGTTTAGACCCTTGATAAAGGGCTTCGTCCGTGGCCCGATGAAGACTACGAGAAAGTCAGGTCCATCCTTTTCGAAGATGGGTAGGGTTCTTGCATGTATGGTACTGGTCGTCCATTGTCATCACAACCACTCCAAAGTAAAGTCACTTCAGGTGAGGGTCCACAAGTTTCCCGTCGCACGGAAAGTCGACTTATGGGCCTCCAATAACAGACTTATGGGCTCTCCGTCGTAATTGGACACTCGTCCGTCGTACCGGATCCACCCAGCGAACCACACAAACCGAAGGGTCTAACACACGGTCGAGGAGATCATGGTTATTAAACGGTGAACCGTTAAAGGTGGTAAGAAAAAGTCAGAACTACTGGGGAAGACGAAACCGATTGGACTTTCGGTGACAGGAACAAAATAGTCCGATCACGGTAGTCATATATCCTGGGTTGATCCCAGACCTTGGAACACAGGAAGAAATTTTGTTTGGGGTCTATGGAATGGAGGAGGAACGTCTAGACACGGAAGAAGAAGCTGTGGGTCATTTGGACGAAGGTAGTCGTCGACCTTGTCACGAAAACAGGGAAAGGTTGTAAAAAGGAACCAGAGTCGCCGGTCGTCGTCCAGTAGGGGTATAACATCCTCGGTTTTAGGTATGAGAAGACCTACCCTACTCGAGTCCAGTCTTCGGTTCCGAAGGGGTTTCTACCGACCCCTCCAGAATTTAGGAACACCCCCTCAGGTCTACTCGACTACGAACCACGGGGGTTAACCTAGAAGGGTAAGTTTCCGTTTCTACCCGACACTGCGACCCCGCTCCTTATGTGTCTTCTTCAGTAGGAACTCTAGATCCGTTCATATTTGTAATCAGGAACCACCCTCCTCCGATTTATTCTATATCCCCAAACCTTGTCACCCCATATTTCAGTGTCATCGGACTAACTGATCGAACTCTAGGACATGTCCGGATATCAGGACACGAGGAAGGAAAAACTGACCGTCCTAGCCCCATAAGGTTCGGTTGACCGTGAGATGATCTTACGGACGAACAAAGTTAAATAACTACACCCCGTCATACGACCGGGTCTGGAGATAACCATCGTCCATGACCGCGGAAGATTGGTCCTACCACGGACCAAATTCAAGATAATAGTGACCCCGAACTACAGATCGGTCGGACCCCCCCTCCCCTCAAACAGAAAGTGGGTTTGGAGTCCCTTATTAACTCAATCGAGAGAGAGTACGAGAATGTCGGGTGGACCAAGAAGGAAGCCTCCGAGTACGTTGGAGGTGAGTAGAACCCTACCATAACTCTCTCTCTCGTTTGTTCAGTATCACAGGTAGGTCTTCCACCCGGAGAGGAGTCCCCTCTTTCAGTGAATACGAGGATCAAACCTCTCGTTCAGAGAAGGGTTGTCCCCAGGACCCGTGAGTCCTTACATCTCCTTGAGTACTTAATGAACCACGTGGGGGGGGGGGGGGTGTTAGACTGTAAAAGACCCGACCGTTTTACTAAATTAGTAGAGAAGAGGACTATGGGGTCAATGTCGTCATCAGAAAAACCTGTCACCACGGTGTCCACGTCCTCGAAGGAGAAGGAAGGAACGGAATCCCGTAAGTAAGAAGGCCACCGGTTTTCGAGTCGTGGTCAGTGTGACCAAACCGACATTGCCCCGGGACCCGGAAGCACGGGACCCGGAAGCAACCCTGGCCAACTTCCTGACAGGACAGGGACCCCGTCTCCTCAAAAAGTCCTCCCGGGTTTTATCTGAAAGGGTCTCATCGTCGATCGTAACGTTTAGAGAACAGACAAGATAAAGCAAGGGAGACCGAGGGACCGTCTCGAGTCAAAGACGAATTAAGGTTGCAGAGGGAGGGGAAGAACAGTCATGAGTACCTCTCTCCGCCTATATCGAACCCGCCAAACCGACCTCGGCCTAAGACCTTCACAACCGGTCTCCGAAGACAGTGATCCTAGCCTCGGACGACTCCACCGCCGAGATACTGGGACCCCTCTCGACCGCCTCCTCGTCACCGACGACGTCCTGAAGTGGACCGAGACCTAGACCGTAATTCCGTGGAGGTCAGGACCACCTCGTGACTCCGTCCTCGTAGTAATAGGTCATACCCCCTCCCCAGTCCAGCTGGGTAGGTTTAGACATCTTAAAGGAAAAAATAGTAGTCAGTAAAAAACACGGTAATTATAAAAAGGGAAAGGGAAGACCTATGTCTTGGAACAGATTCATCCTCCCAGAACTCGATTGGGATCGGTAATCAGTTATATACCTATAACTAGGTCCACAGGGCCGAGAGGATGACATATCTGACGAAGGTGATAAAAATTCAAGTAACACAAGAGACCACCGATAGGATGAGGGTGTCCCCCGGTAAGCTGGAGTGTCTCATACACCTCCGACAATCCGAAGTAGAAGTGGGGTATCAGAGGAGGATTAGGGAAGAATTTTAAAAATTAGTACGTGAGATTATGTCAACGGAATCTAAGTGAAGGGGGGTAGAACGAATGGAAGAGCCTGGAAGATGAAAAGGAAAAGGAAGACAGATACTTCAAGAGTCTTAGGATACATGAAGACTATAAAGATAAGTTACTGTGAATTTAACGGTAAGACGGAGGAAGGATTAACCCCACTCTTCTCGGAATGGACTGTCTAGGGTCTCCCTTCTTCCCCTTAGCCGGACGGAAGTGGACGACCAGTGATGTCGACTTGGTCTTTGGTGTCCCAGGTTCTGACAAAGAGGGAATTTCAGGTAAGACGGAACCACCCAAACTAGTCCACTCTTACTTTAGTGTCTACCCAATTTATATGGTACAGGGTCCGGTAGAGACCCTTTCGGTCAAATATGAGTGAATACATAGGGGAAGGAAGATCGGATTGTTAAGGTTCCCCCGGTTCTTAAAGTGTCGTCTGTCCTGTGGAGGACCCCCTCCCGTCTTATGCTCGTATGTTCCTGGTCAAAGGATAGGATTTTTAGGGGACCGCTAGTGGCCATTATTAAAAGGGACTCTGCCGCACTTGTGTGGAAAATTTACTGGAAGTGTTTAAAGGAAGGATTTGGCATCGTGTAAGTAACTGGACACATGGTTCGTTAGTGACGACGGACGGATAAGGTCCGGGGACACCCAGACACGGGGAAGATCAGGGAGGGTCCCCCCACTAGTCCGGGGGAAAAGGTGGGACGGCCCACCCAAGGAGGAGTGGACTCGCGAGTCAAGGGAACGACGGTAAGTGATGGACGGTTTCGTATCTTTGGCCCGCAACTTTCCGACTTAAGAAGGTCTCCCCTCCCCACGGAAGGGGAGAGATCCTCTAAGTTCGGTGTTTCGGAGCCCCACCGGAGTTTACTCTGGACAGAGGAGTTTCACTCCTCAAAGGGCCGGTTACGTGGTTTACAACATCGGTGCGCAAGGCCCTTTGTTTGAGTGAGTCTTCCTGTTGCGTCTATCACCTCACGTCCAATAATGTGGCCGCCCGGGTTCCGTCTCAGAGGAGAGTCGGTTCCTGGGGCTGGTCGTAAACGCTTTTAGAAAATATGGGGTACACATGCACAGACTTGGGTGGTGAGGTTTAAGGAACTCTGAATGTATTTGGTTCCTTTTATGTTAAGGTTATTGGAGTAGTAAGTGCACGATACACGAGTACACGAGTTTGTCAGTTTGTTAATCGGTTATTAGTTATTTGGTCTCCAATGTGAGACTAACTATGTCTTTTTAAATACCGGACAAACCTCCTTCCCCACTAATCACATTCAAAAGAGAATCCGCTACTCGTTGGATCAATACTAGAAGTTCTAAGGGGACAGACCTTCCCCAGAATAGGAAGACAACAACAAAAGTGTCCGTGATTTGTGTCTCAAGTCTCAGGTAACCTTTACACCGACTCGTACTAGTCGTACTTGTCCGGATTCTGCCTCAGGTCCGGGATACTTAAGGAAGTGTACGTGTATGTGGTAGAGGAGGTCTACTGAACTTTGGACTTTGTAAATCTCTACAAGTTATTTACTTAAAAATTATATGGCTTATTGAAGTATTAATTTTATTATATAAGGTCCCAGATTTTCATATGTCTTAACTAGAAGGAATAGTTTCAACGAAGAGATTAGAATAAATAGTTTGTGACAATGAGTAATAAAGTCAAGTCAAGTCAAGTCAGTGAGTTCAACATAAGGTGACAAACGTTGGGGTTCCTAACGTCGTGCGATCCGAAGGAACAGGTAGTGGTAGAGGGTCTCGGACGAGTTTGAGTACAGGTGACTCAGTTACTACGGTAGGTTGGTAGAGTAAGAGAAGATAGGGGAAGAGGAGGACGGAAGTTAGAAAGGGTTATAGTCCCAGAAAAGTTCACTCAGTCAAAAAGTGTAGTCTACCGGTTTCATAACCTTGAAGTCGAAGTCTATATAAAAGAAAAAGATTAAATTAAAACAAAGGTAAACAAACATGGAAATACCTTTCCGTTAATATTTTCTGACAGAATCTGAAGTGTCTATGAGGAAAAGTACTTGTAACAATGGTCCTAAAGTATATACTTACCTATAGACACTACACTAATTTTTTTGATCCGTAAGTGAATAACTGAGTAATTAATTCTTTATATGTGACTTACGGACAAAACAGTGACAAGAGTAATTATGAAAACAATTTTGTTCCATGACTTGATTAAAGAACACTATTTATACTTTTTTTTTAGTGGTACAATTCCTAATCGTTCCTATACAGTGAGTCTAAGTCTCGTTGTAAGAGTTCAATCGTATAGGGTTAGTCAAAAGAATTCCAATTATAAACAATTTTACCCAGAAAGGTGTAACAATAACGAAAAGAGGATGAATATATAGTGAGAAACGAGAGTCCATACTCTTTAAGTGAATTATGGGGTCACAAAGGGTTCTGGTAGTATTTGTCTGTGGTTAGAACTACGAGGACATAGAAGACGACAATATTTGAGTGATTAAAGAGACAGTAAGAGATCTAAGTGAACATGAGTACACATTTGTACCCAACACCCAATAATATATATATTTATATATATTGTATATATGTTGTATATACAATTAGTATGGAATTAAATTACTATATAATCTTATGTATACCCGAAAGGTCCACCACGACCACAATTTCTTCGGTGAACGGTTAAGTCCTCTACTCCCAAGTTAGAGACCCAGTCCTTTTAGGGGACCTCCACTTTTACCGTGGGGGAGAGTTCATAAGAACGAATCTTTTAAGGTACATGTCACCTCGGACGTCCGATATCAAGCACCCCAGTGTTTCTCAACCTGAGTATGTACTCGCACACACACGCGCGTGTGTGTGTGTGTGTCTTCTACTTCCGGTACCTTCATCTCCTCTCGTCTATTTAAGATCTGTGTGTAACTTTTACTTCAGATGTCATAGGACTAAGTAAACTTGTTCTTTATCTAAAATACAGATTGACACGATACACATATACAGATACTCTCTCTCCCTTTCTTTTAATTTTAATTGGGGGTGTGTTGGAGGTTCCAAAAGTAGCCAGACTCTATGACTCATATTTGAAAGGTTTCCACTCTACCTCTTTGTAGTACTCTCTTCTTTTAACCACCACCACCATCACCCCCTTAGTCTTTCAGTCAACACACATGTAAATAAGTCTCTGTAAACACCAGAAGACACATCTTAATCCGTAACCAAAACTTAGATATAATATTAATTCCCATCTTTAGACCTGATTTCTATATTTAGTAGACGGATAAAGAGTATAAATTGAAACTCTTACCTAGTTTAGTGGTCCATTCATTCACTTACATATATCCGTTTTCTCAGTAGTCTGAATTAGAATCCCGTGATCATGAAATTGACATTTAATTTAAGTATCAGGATTTATGTTAAAGTAGATTTTATAATAAAAAACTATTCAACTTAAAATTATCATTTGTAGTGATGGAATTGTTACTGAATCTTACCTCTAAAGTTCGAGATACTCCTATCTTCACCACAATCTAAAATCCTGAACCCCCAGAAATGTTGTTAATGGACTCGAAAGATGTTTGATGATTTTTATAAGACTATTCCCGTCTTTAAATTAAAAGACGGTGATACACTTTTTCCTAATTTCGTGTGTAAAATTAGTAAAGTTTTTGAGACAAACCCGGTAATTTAAATGTTTTGAAGACGTAAAGTAAAATACTGTTCATTAACAGAATTATATTTAGTTTTGGAGAGATACTTATACGTGGTCTAAATCGAACAGAAATTAAAGAGAAAGTTTACTGACAAATTGGGATCTTAAACTCGTCAAGTAGAAGTTTACTTCACTATATTTACCGACATACCGAATTACCAAATTAAGTATCCGGATGTCAAACCTTAGTCTGATAAGAGACGATGAATGGAACCTATGTAAAACGTTACGGAAATTTATAAAAAATTAGGAATTTTACTTTAACTATTATTATTAATAAAATATTTCTATTACAATCAATAATCTCTTTTTGGACAAACATTACCGGTATTACGAATACAATTATTATCGAAGGTTAACAATAGTATATATTGATTGTGGTAGAGATTTAAATACCATGTTTATAGTATATGAATTCTTTAAGTAGAGGAAATTTTTTATAGACCGGGTGTCATTCATGAATCATACATCAACAATAAGACTAATAGTGACCGGAGAGTGAAGTTTCACTTCTCTTCTTCGACGAAAGAACATTATTAGGTTACATTTTAATAAAAAATTTATATTATAATAAGGTGTCCATAAAATCAAAGGTCCCCAATATTTGTTAAAGATTTTTATTACAAGAAAGAAAATACTTTGTAAATCTATCGTTTATGGTTTGAAAAACTTTTATTACTTGTAAAAATACAAAAAATAATAAAAACTAATATAGGATATGAATTATTAAATATCTATTAATCTTGACACTATTATTAAATTATAAAAAGACATCAATGTTAAAGAAATCAAATAAGGTAAGAAGTTTTAAACTGTATACGAAGAAACTTTTGTTTTCAACTGTGAATTTTCCGAGTGTTATACCCTGTCGATTAAACTTAAAGACCGTCTGTGTAAATGTTTAAGTATAAATTTTATTACGAAACATTTCGAATGGCAAGATGGAAATCGACTCTAGTAGAAAAGAGATTCGTCAAAAGTATAAAAAGGACAGGGAACACACGTAAAGTTTAAGTCTCATATCCTGACATGGGTCCGTGATAAAGTGTGAGTATTTTAACTATATCTTTTTGTTAAATTGCAAAATCGGTACAAAAAGACGTGTCTGTCTATAGGTATTTAATTCTATACGAATGAAAAGACGGATCGTGACATTGGTCGACGAATTTTTCACAACTAATTTATAGTATAACGTCCAGGAAGTAATTTACTCTGTATATGTTAAGTAAACCATAGATGACTTGTTAAGAAGTACAGTGAGTTTGACTGTCAAGTCCAGACGAGAAAGACGAGTGTATTTAAACGTTTCGAAGACAAAAACTCTACTAAAAGTCCCTCTCAGATTTACCCTACTAAGCTGACGAACGATCTGGAATGTCCTGTCGTAGACAGATGTATCGGAAGATGTTAGGAGATTATGTACCAGACACCAAAGATTCGATAGCCTAAGTAATCGTGTAAAGTACTTCAAGACCATCTTATTCTTTGAAGTCGAGGATATTTAGTCCTGAACTGTTGACATTTATACTCCGTATACCACAAACCCGATTTTATATCCGAAACCTCAGTTGTCTTGTCCTCAGGGTAGAACCGGAGTAACGAATGTTAAACTGGATCCCTGATACATCCAAGACCCGGAGTAAAAGAGGTTTCCTATCTCAATTATTTTAGACTAAGTGTTTTACAACCTGTTTACTTTCTTAGAGTATATACACGTATCACAGACTATAGGTAGTTGTAGTTCAAGACAAGTCAAGTCAATCCAGCGAGTCAGAACAGACTGAGAAACGTTGGGGTGCTTAGCGTCGTACGGTCCGGAGGGACAGGTAGTGGTTGAGGACCTCAAGTGAGTCTGAGTACAGGTAGCTCAGTCACTACGGTAGGTCGGTAGAGTAGGAGACAGTAGGGGAAGAAGAGGACGGGGGGTAGGGAGGGTCGTAGTCTCAGAAAAGGTTACTCAGTTGAGAAGCGTACTCCACCGGTTCCATGACCTCAAAGTCGAAATCGTAGTAAGGAAGGTTTCTTTAGGGTCCCGACTAGATGAAGTCTTACCTGACCAACCTAGAGGAACGTCAGGTTCCCTGGGAGTCCTCAGAAGAGGTTGTGGTGTCAAGTTTTCGTAGTTAAGAAGTCGCGAGTCGGAAGAAGTGTCAGGTTGAGAGTGTAGGTATGTACTGATGACCTTTTTGGTATCGGAACTACTCTGCCTGGAATCAGTCGTTTCATTACAGAGACGAAAACTTATATGATAGATCCAACCAGTATTGAAAAGAAGGTTCCTCATTCACAGAAAATTAAAGTACCGACGTCAGTGGTAGACGTCACTAAAACTTCGGTTTTTATTTTATTTTATTTTATTTTAGACTGTGACAAAGGTGACAAAGAGGTAGATAAAGGGTACCTCACTATCCTGGCGTACGGTACTAGAAGCAAAAGACTTACAACTCGAATTTCGGTTGAAAAAGCGAGAGGAGAAAATGAAAGTAGTTCTTCGAAAATCAAGGAGAAGTGAAAGACGTATTCCCACCACAGTAGACGTATAGACTCCAATAATTATAAAAAGGACCGTTAGAATTAAGGTCGAACACAAAGAAGGTCAGGTCACAAAGGTTACTACATGAGACGTATATTCAAATTATTCGTCTCACTGTTATATGTCGGAACTCCGTGAGGAAAAGGATAAACCTTCGTCAGACAACAAGGTACAGGTCAAGATTGACAACGAAGGACTGGACGTATGTCTAACGAGTTCTCCGTCAAATCCACTAGACCATAAGGGTAGGGAACTTCTCAAAAGGTGTCAAATAACACTAGGTATGTCAGTTTCCGAAACCGTGTCAATTATTTCGTCTTTATCTACAAAAAGACCTTGAGAGATCGAAAAGGGTACCAGGTCACCTACAACCGTTAAACTAGAGACCAAGGAGACGGAAAAGAGTTGGGTCGAACTTGTAGTCCTTCAAGTGTCAAGTATATAACGACTTCGGATCGAACCTCTTAAAACCCGTAATGAAATGATCACACACTCTACTCACGTTGACACGTCATCAAACTCGCAAGAAACCGTAACGAAAAGAAACCCTAACCTTACTTTTGACTGGAAAAGGTGAAGACACCGGTGACGACTCAAAAGGTTTAACCGACCGTATAACTCACGTCGTGAAAGTGTCGTAGTAGAAAGTCCTAAACTTTATCGAGGTGACCTTAAGGTAGTGGAGGTGATCGAAACAAGTATCACTACGAAAGATTCCGAGTGAACTAAAGTGTAAGGTCCTAAAGACCGAGATCTACTCACTAGTGTGGTAACACTAATAGGCCCAGCACTTCTAGAAAAAACATATCAAGAAGACATATAAGAACGGTAGAGAAGAATTATAGAAGACGAAGACAATCCAGGTATGATAAAGACAGGAAATAACTCGGGTAGAAACGTACTTTACAAGGGAACTACAGAGATTAAAAGAACTTCTCTAGAGATCAGAAAGGATAAGACAACAAAAGGAGATAAAGAAACGTAACTAGAGACTTCTTCAGAAAGAATAGAGAAGAACGATAAGAAACCTTCAGACGTAAGTCTACGAATATAGAAAGGAAAAGAGGAACCGAAAAGTGGAGAGAAGAAAATTATCGATAAACATTCGGGAAGGGTCTGTCGGTAAAACGAAAGAACGTAAAGAAAAGGTACCCCTACCAGAACTAGGGACAGAGGACATGTTACAGTGTCTGGAGTAAGGTATCAAGTAGTCCGTGAGATAGATAGTCTAGATCCGGGAATTTAGATAAAGAGTGAAAGCGACATATTAGTATTCCCTAAACTAAATCAAGTATGGACTTACCAGATCGTCAAAAGGGATGAAAGAAGTTAAATTCAGACTTAAACCATTATACCTCAAGTACTAGACTCGGTGTCAGTCCAGACGCAGAACAAAAACTACTAATATATCTCGAAGAGGTAGAAACTGACGTTTCTTATATTAGTTAGACTAAAACCACAACTGGTAGACCACTACAGGTACACATCTCAAAAGAGAACACAACAACCTTCTCCCACAAACGATACTGGTCACGTAAAAGAACCGTTTTGAGATAATCAGAAACGGGACAAAGTTAGGCATAAGGTTCCGGTTTAAACGGACAATGAGGTCCACAAAGAACTGAAGGATGAAAACGTAAGGTGAGGGGATATTACTTTTCCTGTGGAAAAAACCCACAATCAAGATTTTCCAGAACATCCATAAGTATCTTGGTAAGTTGAAGTTGAATAAGTCGCAATGACCAACCCCGTATCTGAACCTAATGACACTATAACTTACCAAATGGAACCTTTACTTGTCTCTAGTAAGACAGTAAAAACTCTAACGTAGGTTCATGACGTAAAGTCTGAGAAGATAACTGGCACTACCGATGAGGTAAAGAAGACTCCCTAAGAACGGGCGTCATCATCTATATTACCAGTAGACACAATTTAAGTGGGTAAGGTCAGGTAAAATCAAACGACTAAGGATCTTACAGTTGTAAGTGAGAACGGTAGAGAAACTAGTGAAGGTTAAACGGAACTAAGTATCAGGACTGTAAGGACCAAGGATACGTTATAACGAGAAATGTCGTAGCCTTGAACGAAGATAGTGGTCAGTGTAGGTGTTGACCCATAACAAAAACGAAACCGAGGTAGGAAAGTAAGAAAGACCTAAATAAAGAGGTGACTGGAGGTCATCGTATAACCCGTGGATGACCGGACCCCTCAAGGAGAAAACCATAGGATAGTAAAACGGACAGTATGACAAGTACCCCAAGAGTTCCGTTCTTATGACTTCACTAAACCGTAAGGGAAGATGTCACCTGGTCTAAGCCAGTCTAGAGAGGTGGTACTGGACGGGCAGAACCCAACGGGACGCCAGTACCGAATCAAAGTAACTCAATCTGTTCCGACACCAGGATCACACTAATCTAACTGATCTAAAGACACTCATACCAAAGTCACACAGACGGGAGACTACGGGAGAACGTTGTGGATGGTAAAATGAACTCAAAGAGAATGGAACCCGTACCCCATAGAGAAGTGTCGACGAGGTCGTTTCGTGTCGGCGACGAGGAACGAAACCTTTGTTCTATTGATAAGATACTTCACAAAGTAGTGAGAACCCTAACCAGACAAAACGGTGTCTATTACCTTTGTAAGTCCAATCGTCGTGTTGGGGTGTGTTATGGACTCTTATAGTTTCGTTTCGTACCTAAAACCCCTCCCCCCCATTTATAGAGATGGAATTTATTAGAATATTGAAATAGAGATGGAATATTATTGGGTCACTAAATGTTCAAATGTCAGAAATTTTCACGTCACAGAGACTGAAGTGTGGACCATTGGATAGGAGATCTACATCTTGAAACAGGAGATGAATCACTCTTGGGTCCTTAATAATTTAATAATAATAAAAAAGTTTAAATCAACCGTGAGTAACTCCTGTACATAAGGTAGGTTATGAGAACTTAGTCCTGGACTATCTACCGGTCTGAATTTATAGAGAGAAAAAGGTCGACTGATTAGAAATTGCAAGTCCAGGTCGACAACCGATTTAAGTACGACAACAGTAACAAAATAAATAAATAAAAACGAAGCGAAAACGAAAAAGAGAATCAACTTCATATCGACTAAACGTTACAACAGTACAAAATTGAATATAAATAGTATGACGGGTCAGTAGTATTAGAACTATACAACGGTTGTAGGAGGACTTCTATTTACAGTAGTTTAAGTAGTCTCTTGTGATCGTAGAACCCGTCCGGTCTGGAGTCGGACCCTGTAACCTTGAATCTAGAGAGAGATGAGTGAAGATATTGGTCCAGTCAAGAGATGAAAGAGAGAGAGAGAGAGAGAAAAAAAAAAAAAAAACGGAAAACTGGGGTCGATATAAGAAACTGTTACCTCTACCCTAAATATCGGACCTATGTGAACACCTTTCGTGACAACCGAGTGACAGGGTATCCTTGGTACGAAAGAAGAAACAATGGTACTAAAACGAAAACATATCGTCATGTACCGTAGACTAGGGTAGTGAAGTACCCTTTATCTACCCCTTTGTCACCTTTGTCACAGTCTGAAATAAAAACCCCCGAGGTTTTAGTGACGTCTACCACTGACGTCGGTACTTTAATTTTCTACGAATGAGGAACCTTCTTTTTAATACTCGTTGGATCTATCGTATAACTTTTCGTCTCTGTAATGAAACGGTTGTTTCCAGGCAGATCAGTTCCGATACCAAAAAGGTCACCAGTACATACCTACACTCTCAACCTGACACTTTTTTCGACTCGTAACTTCTTAACTACTAAAACTTGACACCACAACCTCTTCTGAGAACTCTCATGGAACCTGACGTTCCTCTAGGTTGGTCAGGTAAGATTTCCTCTAGTTGGGACCCTAAAGTAACCTTCCTGACTACGATTTCGACTTTGAGGTCATGAAACCGGTGGAGTACGCTTCTCAACTGAGTAACCTTTTCTGAGACTACGTTCCTCCCTAACCCGCGTCCTCCTTTTCCCCTGCTGTCTCCTACTCTGCCGACCTACCNGACACTTTTTTCGACTCGTAACTTCTTAACTACTAAAACTTGACACCACAACCTCTTCTGAGAACTCTCATGGAACCTGACGTTCCTCTAGGTTGGTCAGGTAAGATTTCCTCTAGTTGGGACCCTAAAGTAACCTTCCTGACTACGATTTCGACTTTGAGGTCATGAAACCGGTGGAGTACGCTTCTCAACTGAGTAACCTTTTCTGAGACTACGTTCCTCCCTAACCCGCGTCCTCCTTTTCCCCTGCTGTCTCCTACTCTACCGACCTACCGTAGTACCTGAGCTACCTACACTTAGACTCACTTGAGGCCCTCAACCACTACCTGTCCCTCCGGACCGCACGACGTTAAGTACCTCAGTGTTTCTCAGTCTGTGCTGACTCGTTGACTTGACTTGACTTGACTTGTGGATTAGAACCCGAAGGGACCACCGAGTCCTCCATTTCGCAGACGGACGTCATGCCTCTGGGCCCAAGCTAGGGACCCAACCTTTCTCGGGGACCTCTTCCTTTACAGTTGGGTGAGGTCATGAGAACGGACCTTTTAAGGTACCTGGCTTCTCGGACCATTCGATGTCAGGTACCCCAGCCTTTATCAGTCTGTCCTTACTCGCTGAAAGGAAGTGAGTGTGGATTAGAATCCACACTTAACAACGTGAAGTCAATACGATTAGTATCAGGGAAAACGATCAATAACATAATCTTTTTGGATCAAAGTGGTTATTCTACATTCTCCCTTTCTTGGTTTTCTGAAGATCTTTCTAAGAAGAAGGACTACTTTTTCTCTCGTTATATTCCTTTTTTAAAACTAAAACGGTGGTGAAATACGAAAAAACTTATAATTGTATACTTTCCTACGTTTTGAACTTCGACTGTGTTACTAGAAAGTTTGTGACCACTGTTTGGACTTCTATCTTAAGTTCCTTAACTACCTTGTCTCTTCCGTTCTTGGGTCCAGGAAATTCGGTAGTGATTACACAGTTTCTCGAGGTTCTGACGGATTAAGACCCCAAAGACAATCATAGTAAAATAGTTTGAAGTAGACTGAAAGTCAATATAAATAGTCTTATAAGAATAAGTTTGTTATATGTACCTTTATATAGACTCTCAAGTAAAATTCTTAACGTCATCGTAAACAATTACAAGTCAACGAGGTAGACTGGTTTAGAAACGTTGAGGTACCTGACGTCGTCCGGTCCGAAGGGACAGGTAGTGGTTGGGGACCTTGAACGAGTTTGAGTACGGGTGTCTCAGTCACTACGGTGAGTTGGTAGACTAGGAGACAACGACGGAAGAGGAGGACGGAAGTTAGAAAAGGTCGTAGTGTCAGAAAAGGTTAATCAGTCGAGAAACTTAGTTCACCGGTTTCCTGACCTCGAAGTCGTAGTCAGGAAGGTTACTTATAAGTCCCAACTAAAGGAAATCCTAACTGACCAAACTAGAGGAACGACAGGTTCCCTGAGAGTTCTCAGAAAAAGTCGTGGTGTCAAACTTTCGTAGTCAAGAAGTCACGAGTCGGAAGAAATACCAGGTTGAGAGTGTAAGTATGTACTGATAACCTTTTTGGTATTTTGGTATCGAAACTGATATGTCTGGAAACAACCGTTTCACTACAGAGACGAAAAGTTATATGACAGATTAAAACAGTATCGAAAGGAAGGTTCCTCGTTCACAGAAAGTTAAAGTACTGATGTCAGTGTCAAGTATCACTAAAACCTCAGGTTATTTTATTTCGGACAGTGACAAAAACGAAAAGGGGTTAAGTAAAACGGTATTTCACTACCCTGACCTACGTTACTGGAATCAAAAAACTTACAACTGATAATTCGGCCGAAAAAGTAAGAGCAGAAAGTGGAAGTAGTTCTCCGAGAAAGCATACAAAAACGGTATTCCCATCACAGTAGACGTATACACTCCAATAAATATAAAGAGGACCATTAGAACTAAGGTCGAACTCTAAGTAGGTCAGACCGTAAACCGTACTACTTGAGTCGTAGATTCAATTTATTCGTCCCACTGGTATGTGTCGGAACTGTACGAAGAAAAATAAAAACTTGGTCAGATAACGAGATACAGACCAAGACAACGAAGAACTGAACTTACGTCCAAAGAGTCCTCTGTCTATTCCACTAGACCATAAGGTTAGATAAATTCTTAAAATGTATGTGACCCAACACTAGGTGTGTCAGTTCACGAAATCACATCAGTTACTTCGTCTTCATCTAAAAAAAAAAAAAGGGATCTTAAGGGAACGAAAAAGACACTAGTTTACTTATAACCGTTAAACAAGAGACCAAGGAGACGGAAAAGATTTAGTCGAACAAGTAGACCTTCAAGAACCAAGTCCATGACAACTTCGGATCGAAATTTCTAAAACTCTTAGAAATAGAACGATCGTACACTTTACTCACGTTAACACGTCATCAAACATGTAAGAAATCGTTCCGGGAGAGAAACGTTCACCTTACTTTTGAATTGAAAAGGTCAGGACACCAGAGACTCAAAAGGTTTAAACAACCGTTTAACGCACGTCGTAAAATTGTCATGGTAGATAATCCTAAACTTTATCGAATCGACCTTAAGGTAGTAATCGAAAAAAGTAGTACTACGAAGGATTTCCGGGTGAACTGAAGTACGAGGTCCTACAAACTGAGATCTACTCCCTAGTGTGGTAACATCAATAGACCCATAATTCTGGAAAAAACTTGTCAAGAAGACACATAAGTACGGTGAAGAAGAATTATAGAAGACGAAGACAATCCAGGTATTTTAAAGACGGGAAATACACTGGTAGAAACGTACTTTACAAGGGAACGATAGAGGTCAAAGAACTTCTCTAGAGATCAGAAAGGGTAAGACAACAAAAGAAGATAAAGAAAAGTAACAAGTGAATCCTTCAGAAAGAATAGAGATGAACGATAAGAAACCTTGAGAGGTAAGTTTGTCTACATAGAAAGAAAAAGAGGAAAAGGAAAGTGAAGATAAGAAAAGAGTCGATAAATACTCCAGAGAAACTTGTTCGTAAGACGGAACACAATAAAGACAAAGAACCCCTACCAAAACAAGTTATGGGGAACATGTTATCATATTTGGAGGTAGGTATCAAGAAGTCCGTGAGAGAGTCTTGAATAAGGAACTTAGATAAACAGTGAAGGTGACATATTATTATTCCTGAAACTAAATCCAGTATGGACATACCGGATCACCATAAGGAATAAAAGAAGTTAAATTCAGACTTAAAACGTTATTCCTCAGTTAAATTCGTTAGATTTGGAAGAAATGGTTTCCTAGGTGATTTAGTCTTTACAGGACGAAAAAGTACCTGTTAGTCGATTAAATTTTTTTTTTTTTCAGTCGAACTCTAAAATAAAGTAAAATTAAAGAAGAAAATAAAAACATCCCTTCTTGTACATAAATAAGTCCTCAGTGAATAGTGTAGGAGTCATACTAATTTACGTAAAACCTTCGTCTATTAACTTTTTCTCTACTTTGAACGAGTACTAATTCATATTATGTCTCGTTATATATTTCTTATTCGTTATATTTTATCGTATATCCGAATTACTTTTACCTTTCCAACGAAGGTATTCGAGAAAGATTTCGTGTATAGGATTCTTTTTCTTTACCCTTAGAACTTCATTACGTCTCTTATGTTCAAAACTTCACCCCTTTTTATAGACTCATACCAAACGAAGTTAAATAGTTTGAATGGTCACCTTACTGGGACTTGTTCAATTAATTTGAGAGACAAAACTTTGAATACATAAACACTTTATTACTATTAGTGTTGAAAAAGTCTATCTAATTTACTACGTATATATTGGGGACCTCATATTAACAGTATAGTATATAAAATTAAAAGGGTAGGTAAAAAATATATATTTGGTTACAAAACCCTATTACTCCCATTAATAAAAGATAAACTTGTAATGTAATTATACGAAAAAGTACTCAAGTAAGTTATAAACAAGAATTTAGATTTTTAATCCGTTATCGTAATAGTAGTAGATATTATAGTCTATACCCCCCAATCCACGATAAAACAAAACACTTTTTGTTTGATTTATTCTTGTATATGTTGGATTTTAGGTCAGAGTAAAAACGTTATTGAACCGGAAACGTTATTGCACTGTTTAGACACGGTACACTGGAGAGAATAGGTGTGAATTGTGAAATATTTGATCTTTATGAGTTGCTTTATATGAGTTTAAGGGAGTCGTTGAGAAACCAACGAGTTTACTACTTCAGAAGTCCTTGTGTCTTAGGCTCTGAACTTAATTGTAACTAAAAACTCAGGTTATAAAAAAATCCACCACTCCTAGAAATACAATTAATATTCCTCTTATTATTAATTTGTCTAACCCGGTGACATGTTTTGTCAAATTGAAGTGAAAGGTGAAAGAAAAACAAACAAACAAACACTTCCTAAATACACCTCTCGTCCTCTTTTTCTTTAGAGAGACAGTAGAGAATTATTAAAAAAATAAAAAAACAACTTCTTATTAACGAAATGTCTTAACACAACGAAAGACAGTTTGGAGTTGTACTTAGTCGGTATTCATATGTATATAAGGAAGGCAAAACTTGGAGGGAGGGTAGAGGGAGGGGTAGGGTGGGGAGATCCAACTACGGCTCGGGTACAAACTCAAAGTACTTGGTACGTCGTCTAAGGGTACCCGATAAAATGTATACCATTACATTCAAAGGTACAATGAGAGGTATGTAGAGTAGGAGAGGAGGGGAGAAGGGTACAGGTATTCAGATAAGAGATACAGACAAAGTTAAGAAATCTTGGTAAAAAGATCTAAGGTATATACGTGTAATCTTATACTATAAATAGAAAGAGAAAGACTGAGTGAAGTGAGTATATTATCTAAGATCCAAGTAGGTGGAGTAGTCTTGACTGAGTTTACACAAGGAAAAATACCGACTCATTATAAGATAACACATATACATGGTGTGGAGGAAATAGGTAAGTAGACAGCTACCCGTAGATCCAACAAAGGTACGAGATCGATTACATTTGTCACGACGTTACTTGTTACCGTATACACACAGAAAAAGTTGGGACCAAAATATAGGAGTCCCATATACTTATCCTCACCCTAACAACCCAGTATACCACCAAAATAAGGATCAAAAAAAAAAAAAAAAAAATTCCTTAGAGGTATGGTAGAAGGTATCACCGACATAGTTAAATGTAAAGTTGTCACGTTCTCGCAAGGGAAAAGAGGTGTGGGACAGGTCGTAAATGGTAAGCATCTGAAGAACAACTACCGGTAAGACTGACCACACTCTACTATAGAGTAACGCCAACACGTAAATAGATGATTACTCACTACAACTCGTAAACGGTAGACATACAGAAGAAACCTCTTTACAGACAAACGCAGAAAAGGGGTGACAAAATAACCCACCCAACAAAGAAAAGGACCATAACTCAACATACTCGACGAACATGTAAAACCTTTAATTAGGAAACAGTAAACAAAGTAAACGATAATAAAAGAGGGTAACACTCCCAACAGAAAAGTGGAACGAATATCAAATGGAACGACACTTTTTCGAAAATTCAAATTAGTCCAGGGTGAACAAATGAAAACAGAAATAAAACAGTATCTCCTAGAAATAAGTTAAATACAGTAATTTACAAGACGGACACAAAAGGAGATTCTCAAAATATCAAAAACCAGAATATAAATCCAGAAATTAGGTAAAACTCAAATAGAAACACATACCACAATAGTCAAGCCAAGTCAGTAAGTCAGTACAGACTGAGAAACGTTGGGGTACTTGATACCGTGCGGTCCGGAGGGACAGGTAGTGGTTGAGGACCTCAAATGGGTTTGGATACAGGTATCCCAATCACTATGGTAGGTTGGTAGAGTAGGAGAAAGTAGACAAAAAGGAGGACGGGAGTTAGAAAGTGTCGTAGTACTAGAAAAGTTTAATCAGTCGAGAAACATGGTCCACCGGTTTCATAACCTCAAAGTCGAAGTTGTAACCAGGAAGGTTACTTGTGGGTCCTGACTCGAGGGAATCCTACCTGATCAACCTAGAGGAACGTCAGGTTCTCTAAGAGTTTTCAGAGGTTGTGGCGTCAAGTTTTCATAGTTAAAAAGTCGCGAGTTGAAAGAAATATCTGGTTGAGAGTCATGATATGTACTGATGACCTTTTTTGTATCGGAACTGATCTACCTGGAAACAACTGTTTCATTACAGAGACGAAAAGTTATACGACAGATCCAAACAGTATTGCAAGGAAGGTTCCTCATTCGTAGAAAATTAAAGTACCGACGTTAGTGGTAGACGTCACTAAAACCTCGGGTCTTTATATTTCAGACTGTGACAAAGGTGAGAAAGGGGTAAATAAAGGGTACTTCACTACCCTGACCTACGGTACTAGAAACAAAAGATTTACAACTCGAAATTCGGTTGAAAAAGTGAGAGGAGAAAATGAAAGTAGTTCTCCAAGAAGTCAAGAAGAAGCGAAAGACGGTATTCCCACCACAGTAGACGTATAGACTCCAATAACTGTAAAGAGGACCGTTAGAGCTAAGATCGAACACGAAGTAGGTCGGGTCACAAAGAGTACTACACGAGAGGTATAATCAATTTTTTCGTCCCACTGTTATAAGTCTGAACTACATGAAGAAAAGAATAAAGCTTGGTCAGACATCAAGGTCCAGGTCAAGTTTAACAACGAACAAAATTCTTTACAAGATTAAAGTAAGAAAATATAGGTCGACAGGTCAAAAGGTCCGTGCTAAATAACTTCTCCGACAGAAACTGGGTAACATATAAGAACGGATGAAACAGTTTTTCTTCTATGGGTATCCACGTACCCAAATAAAGACCCGAAAGATAGAACAAGGTAACCAGATATAAAGACAAAAACACGGTCATGGTATGGTAGAACTACTGACATCGAAACATCATATTAGACTTCAGTCCTTCTAAGTAAGGATGTCGAGGTAAGAAAAAGTTATTACGAAACTGATAAGTCCCAGAAAACACAAAAGTATACTTAACACTTTATAAAACAAGATCAAGACATTTTTTACGGTAACCATTAAACTATTCCTAGTGTAACTTAGACATCTAACGTAAACCTTCATATCGGTAAAAGTGTTATAACTAAGAAGAATGGGTCCTTATATCCTATAGAGAGAGGTACAAAAATACAGTAGAAAATAAAGAAAGTAGTGACACAATATTAAAAGACACATGTCAACAAAACAGAATCCATTCAACTAAGGATCCATAAATTAAGAAAACAACGTTACCACTTACCCTAACTAAGGAATTAAAGAGAAAGACTAAAAGTAACAATCATATATCTTTACGTTCACTAAAGACACATAACTAAAACATAGGACGTTTTAACGATTTGAGTGACTAATCGAGATCATTAAAAGACTATGATAGATATCCCAAAACATACATTTCCTACTACAGTAGACGTTTGTCACTCTCAAAATGAAGAAGAAAAGGTTAGACCTAATTAAAATAAAGAAAAAGAAGAGACTAACGACATCAATCCTGAAGGTCTTGATATAACTCTTTATCACCACTTTCACCTGTAGGAACAAAACAAGGACTACACTCCCCCATACGAAAGTCAAAGAGTGGTAACTCTTATTATAAACGACATCCGAATAGTATATACCGGAAATGGTTAAACTCCACAACACAACCTCTTCTGAGAACTCTCAGGAAACCTGCCGTTCCTCTAGGTTGGTCAGGTAAGACTTTCTTTAGTCGGGGCCCTAAACAAACCTTCCTTACTACGATTTCGACTTTGAGGTCATGGAACCCGTGGAGTACGCTTCTCAACTGAGTAACCTTTTCTGAGACTACGACCCTCCCTAACCCCCGTTCTCCTCTTCCCCTACTGTCTCCTACTCTACTGACCTACCGTAGTGACTGAGCTACCTGCACTCAGACTCACTTGAGACCCTGAACCACTACCTGTCCCTCCGGACCGCACGACACTAAGTACCCCAACGTTTCTCAGTCTGTGCTGATTCGCTGACTTGAGTTGACTTGACTTAAACTCCATCCAAGGAAGATACGGGTAAAAACCTTCTCAAAATTAATATTTGCCCATGTCTTAAAATAGTTTCCGAAAAAGACGTAAATAACTCTAATAGTATACCAAAAACAGAAAGTTATACAATTATACCACATAGTGGGATTAAATAAACGTATATAACTTCTTAGAAACGTAAGGATCTTACTTGGATTGAACTAGTACCATATACTCGAAAAACTACACAACGACTTAAGACAAACGATTTTAAAACAACTCCTAAAAACGTAGATACAAGTAGTCACTATAACCACCGGATATCAAAAGAATAACACACAACACAAACCAAAACCATAGTCCCACTAACTACCAACAGAGTATCTTACTCAAACCTTCACAAGGAAGGAGACGTTAAAAAACTTTCTCAAAATCTTCCAATCGATAATAGAGAAGAGAATTACAAACTATCTTAAGAGGACACTTCGGTAGAAAAGGAGCCGAAAACAAAAACCCCTCTAAAAACTAGTATCGAAGTTAAAGTCACGAATATTAACCCAACAAGTACTAAAGATAAAGAAGGATCAAGTCAAAACCTTCTAACTTGAAAAGATTCTTAGACAGGTAAAGAAGGTCCAATAGGTAAAATGACGGTATATCATTTATACATTTATTATCAGAGAATATTAGGAAACATGTTGACGTAACAGACGACATTGGAGAGGAAAAACTAAAAATTAAAATAACTAAGCTAAGAAGAGAGAGAAAAAAAGAATTACTCAGACTGATTTCCAAACAGTTAAAACAAATAGAAGAGTTTCTTGGTCGAAAATCAAAATAATTACAAATGATGACAAAGAAAGTAAAGAAAACGTGAATAAAGACGAGTCTAGAAATACTAAAGAAAGGAAGATGATTAAAACCCCAAAACAAACAAACAAAAAGAAAAAGGTCAACAAAATCCACATTTCAATCCGACAGATAAACTACAAAAGAAATAAAGAACTCCATTCTAACATAACGATATTTGAAGAGAGAATCTTGACGAAAATGACGTAGGGTATTCAAAACTCAACAGTACAAAAGTAACAGTAAACAAAGATCTTCAAAAAACTAAAGGTAAAACTAAAGAAGACATTTGACAACCAATAAATCTTTGAACAAAAAATTAGAGGCACACAAACACAAAGAATATCAAAAAAAAAAAAAAGGAACATTAACTATAAATCAGAGTATCGTAACACCAGTCTCTTCTACGAACTAGACTAAAGTTAAAAGAATTTAAATGACTTAAAACTAAACACTAAGCTCTCCACCAGATAGGACCTCTTACAAGGTACACGTGAACTCTTCTTCCACATAAGAAGACGTAAACCCACCTTACAGGACTCCTATAGTCACTCTAAGTAGAGTAGATTTATATAATAAATTCTGAACACAAGTGAATAATTGAAAGACAAAACTACTAGACAGGTAACCATACTCACTCCACAATTTTAAAGAATGATAATGACACAATGACAGTCAAAGAGGAAAATACAGACAATCACAAACAGAATACATAATTCCACGAAGATACGACCCATGTATCTATGAATGTTAATAATACAGAAGGAGAACCTAACTAGGGAACTAATAATACAACACAGGAAGGAATAGAGAACTTTAGAAGAAATAAAATTCCAGATAAAACAGATCATACTCCTAACTATGAGGTCGAAAGAAAACGAGGGTAAACGTACCTTATATAAATAAAAGGTAAGAGAGTGAAAGTCAGATATACACAGAACTCCAGATTTCACCCAAAGAACATCTGTCACATATATATATATATATATACCCAAAACAAAAACATAGGTAAGTCGGTCAGACACAGAAAACCAACCGTGTAAATGAGGTAAATGTAAATTTCATTAAAAACTATATATACAAGGATAACGGTAAAAGAATTAACAAACCCCAATTAAAACTCTACAAAAAAGAAGAGAACATAAAGAATTGATACGTTCAGGTAAATTGAAAACAACACTTCGATGAAACCACTATGACTTAACACTATCGAAAACTAAAGAAGTAGTCAAAACTTACTCCAGGAAAGACCCATGTCATTAGAACCAACATCTAAAAAAGGAAAGTCATGAAATTTATATAGGACGGTAATGGAAGCCCGGACGTTTAACAGACGACTTTCTATTCGACAATTCGTATACCCCAAAAAGAATATACAATGAACAACGAAGTGAGAACGACGAAAATTATAAGAAAGAAACACAAATCAGAAATAATTAACTCATACACAGAACCGTACAAAGAGGGACCTAAATAGGACATATCCTGAGAAACACGGAGAACCTGAACTAACTGACAAAGGAAACGGTACAACCCCTTTACAAGTTTATATTAGAGAAGTTTTTAAGAAAGTATTGTAAATAAAAAGAGAAGAAGAAGACTCTTAGGATAATAAACTTACAACCACGTAAACTATAACAGGGTCTCAATAGACTCTAATAAGAGTCAAGAAAAGTAAGAAAAATGAGATAAGATGAGAAGTTTTCAATAAAGATAGTAAAATAGAAGGTAGAGTGACTAAACAAGAAGACGAAGTCTATAAGACGATAACTAAAGAAGATCTCATAAAAATTAAAGTCATTAACACAACAGAGACGTACAAATAAAAAAAAAAGTACAAAATATGTCTATATAAAAAATTAAATAAAAAAACAAACAAACAAACAAAAATAAAAATTAAAAAAAAAATTTAAAATTTTAGAAATTAAGAATGTACGTAAGGGTTTGTACTTGGGGGGAGGGTGGAGGGAGGGGTATTGTAGAGAGACCCAGTAGGGGTACGTGGTCGAGGTTCGTACGACATAGGACGTAGTCTGTATCTGACCGCTAAGTTAAGAATGTACTATCATATGTACAATCTTACGGTAAGAGGGTTTAGTAGGGTGGGAGAGGGAGAGGGAGACTCAGGTTTTCAGGTAATATGTGTAGACACAGAGAAAGGGACAGAACGTATGTTCCAGCAGTAACGGTAGAAGGATTTAAGGTATATATATACAATCATATGACATAACCACAAAAAGAAAGTCCGAATGAAGTGAGACATATTAGCCGAGGTCAAAGTAGGTAGAGTAGTCTTGACTAAGTTTACTTAAGAAAAA